>CATOZT010000330.1:0-161519 GCA_954870665.1 Stratiomys singularior
TGATGATTGATGATTGATGATTGATGATTGATGATTGATGATTGATGATTGATGATTGATGATTGATGATTGATGATTGATGATTGATGATTGATGATTGATGATTGATGGTTGTTGATTGATGATTGATGGTGGATGGTGGATGATTGATGATTGATGATTGAAGATATTAGATTGATGATTGATGATTCATGATTGATGATTGATCATTGATGATTTATTATTGATGATTGGTGAATGATGATTGATAATTGGTGATTGATGATTGATGATTGATGATAGATGATTAATGATTGTTGATTGATGATTGAAGATTGATGATTGATGATTGATGATTGATGATTGATGATTGATGATTGATGATTGATGATTGATGATTGATGATTGATGATTGATGATTGATGACTGATGAGTGATGATTGATGATGTATGATTGATGATTGATGATTGATGGTGGATGGTGGATGGTGGATGATTGATGATTGATGATTGATGATTGATGATTGATGATTGATGAGTGATGAAAGATGATGTATGATTGATGATTGATGATTGATGGTGGATGGTGGATGGTGGATGATTGATGATTGATGATTGATGATTGATGGTTGTTGATTGATGATTGATGGTGGATGGTGGATGATTGATGATTGATGATTGATGATTGATGATTGATGACTGGTGATTGATGATTGATGATTGATGATTGATGATTGATGATTGATGATTGATGATTGATGGTGGATGGTGGATGATTGATGATTGATGATTGATGATTGATGACTGATGATTGATGATTGATGATTGATGATTGATGATTGATGATTGATGATTGATGATTGATGATTGATGATTGATGATTGATGATTGATGATTGATGATTGATGATTGATGATTGATGATTGATGATTGATGATTGGTGATTGATAATTGATGATTGATGAGTGATGCTTGATAACTGATAATTGATAATTGATGATTGATGACTGATGATTGATGATTGATGATTGATGATTGATGATTGATGATTGATGATTGATGATTGATGATTGATGATTGATGATTGATGATTGATGATTGATGATTGATGATTGATGATTGATGATTGATGATTGACGATTGATGATTGATGATTGTTGATTGATGATTGATGGTGGATGGTGGATGATTGATGATTGATGATTGATGATTGATGACTGATGATTGATGATTGATGATTGATGATTGATGATTGATGATTGATGATTGATCTTTGATGATTGATGATTGATGATTGATGATTGATGATTGGTGATTGATAATTGATGATTGATGATTGATGAGTGATGCTTGATAACTGATTATTGATAATTGATGATTTATGATTGATGATTGGTGATTGATGATTGATGATTGATGACTGATGATTGATGATTGATGATTGATGATTGATGATTGATGATTGATGATTGATGATTGATGATTGATGATTGATAATTGATGATTGATGATTGATGATTGATGATTGATGATTGATGATTGATGATTGATGATTGATGATTGATGATTGATGATTGATGATTAATGATTGATGATTGATGATTGATGATTGATGGTTGATGATTGATGATTGATGATTGATGATTGATGATTGATGATTGATGATTAATGATTGATGATTGATGATTGATGATTGATGATTAATGAATGATGATTGATGATTGATGATTGATGATTGATGATTGAAGATTGATGATTGATGATTGATGATTGATGATTGATGATTAATGATTGATGATTGATGATTGATGATTGATGATTGATGATTGATGATTGATGATTAATGATTGATGATTGATGATTGATGATTGATGATTGATGATTGATGATTGATGATTGATGATTGATGATTGATGATTGGTGATTGATGATTGATGATTGATGATTAATGATTGATGATTGAAGATATTAGATTGATGATTGATGATTCATGATTGATGATTGATCATTGATGATTGATTATTTATGATTGATGATTGATGATTGATGATCGATGATTGATGATTGATAATTGATGATCGATGATTGATGATTGATGATTGATGATTGATGATTGATGATTGATCATTGATGATTAGTGATTGATGATTGATGATGGGTGATTGATAATTGATGATTGATGATTGATGATTGATGATTGATGATTGATGATTGATGATTGATAATTGATGATTGATGATAGATGATTGATGATGGATGATTGATGATTGAAGATTGATGATTGATGGTTGATGATTGATGATTGATGATTGATGATTGATCTTTGATGATTGATGATTGATGATTGATGATTGATGATTGGTGATTGATAATTGATGATTGATGATTGATGAGTGATGCTTGATAACTGATTATTGATAATTGATGATTTATGATTGATGATTGGTGATTGATGATTGATGATTGATGACTGATGATTGATGATTGATGATTGATGATTGATGATTGATGATTGATGACTGATGATTGATGATTGATGATTGATGATTGATGATTGATGATTGATGATTGATGATTGATGATTGATGATTGATGATTGATGATTGATGATTGATTATTGATTATTGATTATTGATGATTGATGATTGATGATTGATGATTGATGATTGATGATTGTTGATTGATGATTGATGATTGATGATTGATCAATAATCATTGATGATGGATGATTGATAATAATGATTTATTATCGATGATTGATGATTGATGATTGAAGACAGATGATTGATGATTGATGATTAATGATTGATGATTGATGATTGATGATTGATAATTGATAATTGATGATCGATGATTGATGATTGATGATTAATGATTGATGATTGAAGATTGATGATTGATGATTGATGATTAATAATTGATGATTGATGATTGAATATTGATGATTGATCAATAATCATTGATGATGGATGATTGATAATAATGATTTATTATCGATGATTGATGATTGATGATTGAAGACAGATGATTGATGATTGATGATTAATGATTGATGATTGATGATTGATGATTGATAATTGATAATTGATGATCGATGATTGATGATTGATGATTAATGATTGATGATTGAAGATTGATGATTGATGATTGATGATTGATGATTGATAATTGATGATTGGTGATTGATGGTTGATGATTGATGATTGATGATTGAAGATAGATGATTGATGATTGATGATTCATGATTGATGATTGATCATTGATGATTGATGATTTATGATTGATGATTGATGACTGATGATTGATGATTGATGATTGATGATTGATGATTGATGATTGATGATTGATGATTGATGATTGATGATTGATGATTGATGATTGATGATTGATGATTGATGATTGATGATTGATGATTGATGATTGATGATTGATGATTGTTGATTGATGATTGATGGTGGATGGTGGATGATTGATGATTGATGATTGATGATTGATGATTGATGACTGATGATTGATGATTGATGATTGATGATTGATGATTGATGATTGGTGATTGATGATTGATGATTGATGATTGATGATTGATGATTGATGATTGATGATTGATGATTGATGATTGATGATTGATGATTGATGATTGATGATTGATGATTGATGATTGATGATTGATGATTGATGATTGATGATTGATGATTGATGATTGATGATTGATGATTGATGATTGATGATTGATGATTGTTGATTGATGATTGATGATTGATGATTAATGAATGATTATTGATAATTGATGATTGATGATTAATAATTGATGATTGATGATTGAATATTGATGATTGATCAATAATCATTGATGATGGATGATTGATAATAATGATTTATTATCGATGATTGATGATTGATGATTGAAGACAGATGATTGATGATTGATGATTAATGATTGATGATTGATGATTGATGATTGATAATTCATAACTGATGATTGATGATTGATGATTGATGATTCATGATTGATGATTGAAGATTGATGATTGATGATTGTTGATTGATGATTGATGATTGATAATTGATGGTGGTGATTGATGATTGATGATTGATGATTGATGATTGATGATTGAAGATATATGATTGATGATTGATGATTGATGATTGATGATTGATGATTGATGATTGATGATTGATGATTGATGATTGATGATCGATGATTGATGATTGATGATTGATAATTGATGATCGATGATTGATGATTGATGATTGATGATTGATGATTGATAATTGATGATTGATGATAGATGATTGATGATGGATGATTGATGATTGAAGATTGATGATTGATGGTTGATGATTGATGATTGATAATTGATGATTGATGATTGATGATCGATGATTGATGATTGATAATTGATGATCGATGATTGGTGATTGATGATTGATGATTGATGATTGATGATTGATGATTGAAGATATTAGATTGATGATTGATGATTCATGATTGATGATTGATCATTGATGATTGATGATTTATTATTGATGATTGATGATTGATGATCGATGATTGATGATTGATAATTGATGATCGATGATTGATGATTGATGATTGATGATTGATGATTGATGATTGATAATTAATGATTGATGATTGATGATTGATGATTGATGATTGATGATTGATGATTGATGATTGATGATTGATGATTGATGATTGATGATTGATTATTGATGATTGATGATTGATGATTGATGATTGATGATTGATGATTGATGATTGATGATTGATGATTGATGATTGATGATTGATGATTGATGATTGATGATGGATGATTGATGATTGATGATTGATGATTGATGATTGATGATTGATGATTGATGATTGATGATTGATAATTGATGATTGATGATTGATGATTGATAAATGATGATTGATGATTGATGATTGATGATTGATGATTGATGATTGATGATTGATGATTGATGATTGATGATTGATGATTAATGATTGATGATTGATGATTGATGATTGATGATTGATGGTTGATGATTGATGATTGATGATTGATGATTGATGATTGATGATTGATGATTAATGATTGATGATTGATGATTGATGATTGATGATTAATGAATGATGATTGATGATTGATGATTGATGATTGATGATTGAAGATTGATGATTGATGATTGATGATTGATGATTGATGATTGATGATTGATGATTGATGATTGATGATTGATGATTGATGATTGATGATTGATGATTGATGATTGATGATTGATGATTGATGATTGATGATTGATGATTGATGATTGATGATTGATGATTGATGATTGATGATTGATAATTGATGATTAATGATTGATGATTGATGATTGATGATTGATGATTGATGATTGATGATTGATGATTGATGGTTGATGATTAATGATTAATGATTGATGATTGATGATTGATGATTGATGGTTGATGATTGATGATTGATGATTGATGATTGATGATTGATGATTGATGATTAATGATTGATGATTGATGATTGATGATTGATGTTTGATGATTGATGATTGGTGACTGAAGATTGATGATCGATGATTTATGATTGATCATTGATGATTGATGATTGATGATTGTTGATTGATGATTGATGATTGATGATTGATGATTGATGATTGATGATTGATGATTGATGATTGATGATTGATGATTGATGATTGATGATTGATGATTGATGATTGATGATTGATGATTGATGATTGATGATTGATGATTGATGATTGGTGATTGATAATTGATGATTGATGATTGATGAGTGATGCTTGATAACTGATAATTGATAATTGATGATTTATGATTGATGATTGGTGATTGATGATTGATGATTGATGATTGATGATTGATGATTGATGATTGAAGATTGATGATTGATTATTGATGACTGATGATTGATGATTGATGATTGTTGATTGATGATTGATGATTGATGATTGATGATTGATGATTGATGATTGATGATTGATGATTGATGATTGATGATCGATTATTGATGATTTATAATTGATGATTTGTTATTGATGAATGGTGATTAATGATTGATGATTGATGATGGATAATTCATGACTGATGATTGATTATTGATGATTGATGGTTCAGGATTTATTATTGATGATTGATGAATGATGATTGATAATAGGTGATTGATGATTGATGATTGATTATTGATGGTTAATGATTGATAATTGAGGATTGATGATTGATGATTGATGATTGATGATTGATGATTGATGATTGATGATCGATTATTGATGATTGATGATTGATGATTGATGATTGATGATTGATTTTTTAATGATTGATGATTGATGAATGATTATTGATGATAGATGATTGATGATTGATGAGTGATAATTGATGATTGATGATTGATGATTGATGATTGATGATTGATGATTGATGATTGATTATTGATGATTGATGATTGATGATTGATGATTGATGATTGATGATTGATGATTGATGATTGATGATTGATGATTGATGATTGATGATTGATGATTGATGATTGATGATTGATGATTGATGATTGATGATTGATGATTGATGATTGATGATTGATGATTGATGATTGATGATTGATGATTGATGATTGATGATTGATGATTGATGATTGATGATTGATGATTGATGATTGATGATTGATGATTGATGATTGATGATTGATGATTGATGATTGATGATTGATAATTGATGATTGATGATTGATGATTGATAATTGATGATTGATGATTGATGATTGATGATTGATAATTGATAATTGATGATTGATGATTGATGATTGATGATTGATGATTGATGATTGATGATTGATGATTGATGATTGATGATTGATGATTGATGATTGATGATTGATGATTGATGATTGATGATTGATTATTGATGATTGATCATTGATTATTGATGATTGATGATTCATGATTGATTATTGATTATTGATGATTGATGATTCATGATTGATGATTAATGATTGATGATTGATGATTGATGATTGATGATTGATGATTGATGATTGATGATTGATGATTGATGATTGATGATTGATGATTGATGATTGATGATTGATGATTGATGATTGATGATTGCTGATTGATGATTGATGATTGATGATTGATGATTGATGATTGATGATTGATGATTGATGATTGATGATTGATGATTGATGAGTGATGCTTGATAACAGATAATTGATAATTGATGATTTATGATTGATGATTGGTGATTGATGATTGATGATTGATGATTGATGATTGATGATTGATGATTGATGATTGATGATTGATGATTGATGATTGTTGATTGATGATTGTTGATTGATGATTGATGATTGATGATTAATGAATGATTATTGATGATTGATGATTGATGATTGATGATTGATGATTGATGATTAATAATTGATGATTGATGATTGAATATTGATGATTGATCAATAATCATTGATGATGGATGATTGATAATAATGATCTATTATCGATGATTGCTGATTGATGATTGAAGAC
The DNA here is from genome assembly GCA_954870665.1 of Stratiomys singularior. NCBI lineage: Eukaryota > Metazoa > Arthropoda > Insecta > Diptera > Stratiomyidae > Stratiomys > Stratiomys singularior. The sequence continues at coordinate 7,522 of CATOZT010000330.1, forward strand.
AGATGATTGATGATTGATGATTAATGATTGATGATTGATGATTGATGATTGATGATTGATGATTGATGATTGATAATTGATAATTGATGATCGATGATTGATGATTGATGATTGATGATTGATGATTGATGATTGAAGATTGATGATTGATGATTGATGATTGATGATTGATAATTGATGATTGGTGATTGATGGTTGATGATTGATGATTGATGATTGAAGATATATGATTGATGATTGATGATTCATGATTGATGATTGATGATTGATGATTGATGATTTATGATTGATGATTGATGATCGATGATCGATGATTGATGATTGATAATTGATGATCGATGATTGATGATTGATGATTGATGATTGATAATTGATTATTGATGATAGATGATTGATGATTGATGATTGATGATTGATGATTGAAGATTGATGATTGATGGTTGATGATTGATGATTGATAATTGATGATTGATGATTGATGATTGATGATTGATGATTGATGATTGATGATTGATAATTGATGATTGATGATTAATGATTGATGATTGAAGATTGATGACTGATGATTGATGATCGATTATTGATGATATATAATTGATGATTTATTATTGATCAATGGTGATTAATGATTGATGATTGATGATGGATAATTCATGACTGATGATTGACTATTGATGATTGATGGTTCATGATTTATTATTGATGATTGATGAATGATGATTGATAAATGCTGATTGATGATTGATGATTGATGATTAATGATTGTTGATTGATGATTGATGATTGATGATTGAAGATTGATGATTGATGATTGATGATTGATGATTGATGATTGATGGTTGATAATTGATGAGTGATGATTGATGATTGATGATTGATGATTGATGATTGATGATTGATGATTGATGGTGGATGGTGGATGATTGATGATTGATGATTGATTATTGATGATTGATTATTGATGATTGATGATTGATGATTGATGATTGATGATTGATGATTGATGATTGATGATTGATGATTGATGATTGATGATTGATGATTGATGATTGATGATTGATGATTGATGATTGATGATTGATGATTGATGATTGATGATTGATGATTGATGATTGAACACTAATGATTCATGATTGATGATTGAATATTGATGATTGATGATTGATGATTGATGATTGATGATTGATGATTGATGATTCATGATTGGTGATTGATCATTGATGATTGATGATTGATGACTGATGATTGATGATTGATGATTGATGATTGATAATTGATGATTGTTAATTGATGATTGATGATTGATGATTGATGATTGATGATTTACGATTGATGATTGATGATTGATGACTGATGATTGATGATTGATGATTGATGATTTTTGATTGATGATTGATGATTGATGATTGATGATTGATGATTGATGATTGATGATTGATGATTGATGATTGATGATTGATGATTGATGATTGATGATTGATGATTGATGATTGATGATTGATGATTGATGATTGATGATTGAGGATTGATGATTGATGATTGATGATTGATGATTGATTTTTTATGATTGATGACTGATGATTGATGAATGATTATTAAATATAGATGATTGATGATTGATGATTGATGATTGATGATTGATGATTGATGATTGATGATTGATGATTGATGATTGATGATTGATGATTGATAATTGATGATTTATGATTGATGATTGATGATTGATGATTGATAATTGATGATTGATGATTGATGATTGAGGATTGATGATTGATGATTGATGATTGATGATCGATGATTGATGATTGATGATTGATGATTGATGATTGATGATTGATGATTGATGATTGATGATTGATGATTGATGATTGATGATTGATGATTGATGATTGATGATTGATGATTGATGATTGATGATTGATGATTGATGATTGATGATTGATGATTGATGATTGATGATTGATGATTGATGATTCATGCTTGATGATTAATGATTGATGATTGATGATTGATGATTGATGATTGATGATTGATGATTGAAGATTGATGAGTGATGATTGATAACTGATAATTGATAATTGATGATTTATGATTGATGATTGATGATTGGTGATTGATGATTGATGATTGATGATTGATGATTGATGATTGATGATTGATGATTGATGATTGATGATTGATGATTGATGATTGATGATTGATGATTGATAATTGATGATCGATGATTGATGATTGATGATTAATGATTGATGATTGTAGATTGATGATTGATAATTGATGATTGGTGATTGATGGTTGATGATTGATGATTGATAATTGATGATTGAAGATATATGATTGATGATTGATGATTCATTATTGATGAGTGATCATTAATGATTGATGATTTATGATTGATGATTGATGATTGATGGTCGATGATTGATGATTGATAATTTATGATTGATAACTGATAATTGATGATTGATGATTGATGATAGATGATTGATGATTGATGATTGATGATTGATGATTGATGATTGATGATTGATGATTGATGATTGATGATTGATGATTGATGATTGATGATTGATGATTGATGATTGATGATTGATGATTGATGATTGATGATTGATGATTGATGATTGATGATTGATGATTGATGATTGATGATTGATAATTGATGATTGATGATTGATGATTGATAATTGATGATTGTTGATTGATGATTGATGATTGATGATTGATGATTGATGATTGATGATTGATGATTGATGATTGATGATTGATGATTGATGATTGATGATTGATGATTCATGATTGATGATTGATGATTGATGATTGATGATTGATGATTGATGATTGATGATTGATGATTAATGATTGATGATTGATGATTGATGATTGATGATTGATGATTAATGAATGATGATTGATGATTGATGATTGATGATTGATGATTGATGATTGGTGATTGATGATTGATGATTGATGATGGATGATTGATGATTGATGATTGATGATTGATGATTGATGATTGATGATTGATGATTGATGATTGATTATTGATGATTGATGATTGATGATTTATGATTGATGATTAATGATTGATGATTGATGATTGATGATTAATGATTGATGATTGATGATTGATGATTGATGAGTGATGATTGATAACTGATAATTGATAATTGATGATTTATGATTGATGATTGATGATTGGTGATTGATGATTGATGATTGATGATTGATGATTGATGATTGATGATTGATGATTGATGATTGATAATTGATGATCGATGGTTGATGATTGATGATTAATGATTGATGATTGAAGATTGATGATTGATGATTGGTGATTGATGGTTGATGATTGATGATTGATGATTGAAGATATATGATTGATGATTGGTGATTCATGATTGATGATTGATCATTAATGATTGATGATTTATGATTGATGATTGATGATTGATGATCGATGATTGAGGATTGATAATTGATGATCGATGATTGATGATTGAAGATTGATGATTGATGGTTGATGATTGATGATTGATGATTGATGATTGATGATTGATGATTGATGATTGATGATTGATGATTGATGATTGATGATTGATGATTGATGATTGATAATTGATGATCGATGATTGATGATTGATGATTAACGATTGATGATTGAAGATTGATGATTGATGATTGATAATTGATGATCGATTAGTGATGATTTATAATTGATGATTGAATATTGATGAATGGTGATTAATGATTGATGATTGATGATTCATGATTGATAATTAATGATTGATGATTGATGATTCATGATTGATGATTGATGATTGATGATTGATGATTGATGATTGATGATTGATAAGTGATGATTGATAACTGATAATTAATATTTGATGATTTATGATTGATGATTGATGATTGGTGATTGATGATAAATGATTGATGATTGATGATTGATGATGGATGATTGATGATTGATGATTGATGATTGATGATTGATAATTGATGATCGATGATTGATGATTGATGATTAATGATTGATGATTGAAGATTGATGATTGATGATTGATAATTGATGATTGGTGATTGATGGTTGATGATTGATGATTGATTATTGAAGATATATGATTGATCATTAATGATTCATGATCGATGATTGATCATTAATGATTGATGATTTATGATTGATGATTGATGATTGATGATCGATGATTGATGATTGATAATTGATGATCGATGATTGATGATTGATGATTAACGATTGATGATTGAAGATTGATGATTGATGATTGATAATTGATGATCGATTAGTGATGATTTATAATTGATGATTGAATATTGATGAATGGTGATTAATGATTGATGATTGATGATTCATGATTCATGATTGATAATTAATGATTGATGATTGATGATTCATGATTGATGATTGATGATTGATGATTGATGATTGATGATTGATGAGTGATGATTGATAACTGATAATTAATATTTGATGATTTATGATTGATGATTGATGATTGGTGATTGATGATAAATGATTGATGATTGATGATTGATGATGGATGATTGATGATTGATGATTGATGATTGATAATTGATGATTGATGATTGATGATTGATGATTGATGATTGATGATTGATGATTGATGATTGATGATTGATGATTGATGATTGATGATTGATGATTGATGATTGATGATTGATGATTGATGATTGATAATTGATGATTGATGATTGATGATTGATAATTGATGATTGTTGATTGATGATTGATGATTGATGATTGATGATTGATGATTGATGATTGATGATTGATGATTGATGATTGATGATTGATGATTGATGATTGATGATTGATGATTGATGATTGATGATTGATGATTGATGATTGATGATTGATGATTGATGATTGATGATTGATGATTGATGATTGATGATTGATGATTGATGATTGATGATTGATGATTAATGATTGATGATTGATGATTGATGATTGATGATTAATGAATGATGATTGATGATTGATGATTGATGATTGATGATTGATGATTGGTGATTGATGATTGATGATTGATGATGGATGATTGATGATTGATGATTGATGATTGATGATTGATGATTGATGATTGATGATTGATGATTGATGATTGATTATTGAACATTGATGATTGATGATTGATGATTTATGATTGATGATTAATGATTGATGATTGATGATTGATGCTTAATGATTAATGATTGATGATTGATGATTGATGATTGATGAGTGATGATTGATAACTGATAATTGATAATTGATGATTTATGATTGATGATTGATGATTGGTGATTGATGATTGATGATTGATGATTGATGATTGATGATTGATGATTGATGATTGATGATTGATGATTGATGATTGATGATTGATAATTGATGATCGATGGTTGATGATTGATGATTAATAATTGATGATTGAAGATTGATGATTGATAATTGATGATTGGTGATTGATGGTTGATGATTGATGATTGATGATTGATGATTGATGATTGAAGATATATGATTGATGATTGGTGATTCATGATTGATGATTGATCATTAATGATTGATGATTGATGATTGATGATTGATGATTGATGATTGTTATTGATGATTGATGATTGATGATTGATGATTGTTGATTGATGATTGATGATTGATGATTTATGAATGATTATTGATGATTGATGACTGATGATTGATGATTGATGATTGATGATAAATAATTGATGATTGATGATTGAATATTGATGATTGATCAATAATCATTGATGATGGATGATAGAAAATTGATGATTGGTTATCGATGATTGATGATTGATGATTGAAGATTGATGATTAACGATTGATGATTGATGATTGATGATTGATGATTGATGATTGATAATTGATGATCGATGATTGATGATTGATGATTAATGGTTGATGATTGAAGATTGATGATTGATGATTGATAATTGATGATTGATGATTGATGATTGATGATTGATGTTTGATGATTGATGAGTGATGATTGATAATTGATGATCGATGATTGACGAGTGATGATTAATGATTGATGATTGAAGATTGATGATTGATGATTGATAATTGATGATTGGTGATTGATGGTTGATGATTGATGATTGATGATTGAAGATATATGATTGATGATTGATAATTCATAATTGATGATTGATCATTAATGATTGATGATTTCTGATTGATGATTGATGATTGATGATCGATGATCGATGATTGATGATTGATAATTGATGATCGACGATTGATGATTGATGATTGATGATTGATGATTGATGATTGATGATTGATGATTGATGATTGATGATTGATGATTGATGATTGATGATTGATGATTGATGATTGATGATTGATGATTGATGATTGATGATTGATGATTGATGATTGATAATTGGTGATCGATGATTGATGATTGATGATTAATGATTGATGATTGAAGACTGATGATTGATAATTGATGATTAGTGATTGATGGTTGGTGAATGATGATTGATGATTGATGATTGAAGATATATGATAAATGATTCATGATTGATGATTGATCATTAATGATTGATGATTTATGATTGATGATTGATGATTGATGATTGATGATTGATGATCGATGATTGATGATTGATAATTGATAATTGATGATTGATGATTGATAATTGATGATTGATGATTGATGATTGATAATTGATGATCGATGATTGATGATTGATGATTGATGATTGATGATTGATGATTGATGATTGATGATTGATGATTGATGATTGATGATTAATGATTGATGATTGATGATTGATGATTGATGATTGATGATTGATGGTTGATGATTGATGATTGATAATTGATAATTGATGATCGATGATTGATGATTGATGATCGATGATTGATGATTGATGATTAATGATTGATGATTGAAGATCGATGATTGATGATTGGTGATTGATAATTGATAATTGATGATTGGTGATTGATGGTTGATGATTGATGATTGATGATTGAAGATATTAGATTGATGATTGATGATTCATGATTGATGATTGATCATTGATGATTGATGATTTATGATTGATGATTGATGATTGATGATCGATGATTGATGATTGATAATTGATGATCGATGATTGATGATTGATGATGGATGATTGATGATTGATGATTGATGATTGATGATTGATGATTGATGATTGATGATTGATGATTGATGATTGATGATAGATGATTGATGATTGATGATTGAAGATTGATGATTGATGGTTGATGATTGATGATTGATAATTGATGATTGATGATTGATGATTGATGGTTGATGATTGATGATTAATGATTGATGATTGAAGATTGATGATTGATGATTGATGATCGATTATTGATGATTTATAATTGATGATTTATTATTGATGAATGGTGATTAATGATTGATGATTGATGATGGATAATTCATGACTGATGATTGATTATTGATGATTGATGGTTCATGATTTATTATTGTTGATTGATGAATGATGATTGATAATAGGTGATTGATGATTGATGATTGATTATTGATGGTTAATGATTGATAATTGAGGATTGATGATTGATGATTGATGATTGATGATTGATGATTGATGATTGATGATCGATGATCGATTATTGATGATTGATGATTGATGATTGATGATTGATGATTGATTTTTTATGATTGATGATTGATGAATGGTTACTGATGATAGATGATTGATGATTGATGATTGATGATTGATGCTTGATGATTGATGATTGATGATTGATGATTGAAGATTGATGATTGATGGTTGATGATTGATGATTGATGATTGATGATTGATGATTGATGATTGATGATTGATGATTGATGATTGATGATTGATAATTGATGATTGATGATTGATGATTGATGATTGATGATTGATGATTGATGATTGATGATTGATGATTGATGATTGATGATTGATGATTGATGATTGAAGATTGATGATTGATAATTGATGATTGATGATTGATGATTGATAATTGATGATTGGTGATTGATGATTGATGATTGATGATTGATGATTGATGATTCATGATTGATGATTGATGATTGATGATTGATGATTGATGGTTGATGATTGATGATTGATGATTGATGATTGATGATTGATGATTGATGATTGATGATTGATGATTGATGATTGATGATTGATGATTGATGATTAATGATTGATGATTGATGATTGATGATTGATGATTAATGAATGATAATTGATGATTGATGATTGATGATTGATGATTGTTGATTGATGATTGATGATTAATGATTGATGATTGATGATTGATGATTGATGATTGATGATTGATGATTGATGATTGATGATTGATGATTGATGATTGATGATTGATGATTGATGATAGATGATTGATGATTGATCATTGATCATTGATGATTGGTGATTGATGATTGATGATTGGTGATTGATAATTGATGATTGATGATTGACGAGTGATGCTTGATAACTGATAATTGATAATTGATGATTTATGATTGATGATTGGTGATTGATGATTTATGATTGATGATTGATGATTGATGATTGATGATTGATGATTGATGATTGATGATTGATGATTGATGATTGATGATTGATGATTGTTGATTGATGATTGATGATTGATGATTAATGAATGATTATTGATGGTTGATGATTGATGATTGATGATTGATGATTGATGATTGATTATTGATGATTAATAATTGATGATTGATGATTGAATATTGATGATTGATCAATAATCATTGATGATGGATGATTGATAATAATGATTTATTATCGATGATTGATGATTGATGATTGAAGACAGATGATTGATGATTGATGATTAATGATTGAAGATTGATGATTGATAATTGATAATTGATGATCGATGATTGATGATTGATGATTAATGATTGATGATTGAAGATTGATGATTGATGATTGATGATTGATGATTGATGATTGATAATTGATGATTGGTGATTGATGGTTGATGATTGATTATTGATGATTGAAGATATATGATTGATGATTGATGATTCATAATTGATGATTGATCATTGATGATTGATGATTTATGATTGATGATCGATGATTGATGATTGATGATTGATGTTTGATGATTGATAATTGATGATTGATGATAGATGATTGATGGTTGATGATTGATGATTGATGATTGATGATTGATGATTGATGATTGATGATTGATGATTGATGATTGATAATTGATGATCGATGATTGATGATTGATGATTAACATTTGATGATTGAAGATTGATGATTGATGATTGATAATTGATGATCGATTTGTGATGATTTATAATTGATGATTGAATATTGATGAATGGTGATTAATGATTGATGATTGATGATTCATGATTGATAATTAATGATTGATGATTGATGATTCATGATTGATGATTGATGATTGATGATTGATGATTGATGATTGATGATTGATGAGTGATGATTGATAACTGATAATTAATATTTGATGATTTATGGTTGATGATTGGTGATTGATGATAAATGATTGATGATTGATGATTGATGATGGATGATTGATGATTGATGATTGATGATTGATGATTGATAATTGATGATCGATGATTGATGATTGATGATTAATGATTGATGATTGAAGATTGATGATTGATGATTGATAATTGATGATTGGTGATTGATGGTTGATGATTGATGATTGATTATTGAAGATATATGATTGATCATTAATGATTCATGATCGATGATTGATCATTAATGATTGATGATTTATGATTGATGATTGATGATTGATGATCGATGATTGATGATTGATGATTGATGATTGAGGATTGATGATTGATGATTGATGATTGATGATTGATGATTGATGATTGTTATTGATGATTGATGATTGATGATTGATGATTGATGATTGATGATTGATGATTGTTGATTGATGATTGATGATTGATGATTTATGAATGATTATTGATGATTGATGACTGATGATTGATGATTGATGATTGATGATAAATAATTGATGATTGATGATTGAATATTGATGATTGATCAATAATCATTGATGATGGATGATAGAAAATTGATGATTGGTTATCGATGATTGATGATTGATGATTGAAGATTGATGATTAACGATTGATGATTGATGATTGATGATTGATGATTGATGATTGATAATTGATGATCGATGATTGATGATTGATGATTAATGAGTGATGATTGAAGATTGATGATTGATGATTGATAATTGATGATTGATGATTGATGATTGATGATTGATGTTTGATGATTGATGAGTGATGATTGATAATTGATGATCGATGATTGATGATTGATGATTAATGATTGATGATTGAAGATTGATGATTGATGATTGATAATTGATGATTGGTGATTGATGGTTGATGATTGATGATTGATGATTGATGATTGAAGATATATGATTGATGATTGATGATTCATAATTGATGATTGATCATTAATGATTGATGATTTCTGATTGATGATTGATGATTGATGATCGATGATCGATGATTGATGATTGATAATTGATGATCGATGATTGATGATTGATGATTGATGATTGATGATTGATGATTGATGATTGATGATTGATGATTGATGATTGATGATTGATGATTGATGATTGATGATTGATGATTGATGATTGATGATTGATAATTGGTGATCGATGATTGATGATTGATGATTAATGATTGATGATTGAAGACTGATGATTGATAATTGATGATTGGTGATTGATGGTTGGTGAATGATGATTGATGATTGATGATTGAAGATATATGATAAATGATTCATGATTGATGATTGATCATTAATGATTGATGAGTGATGATTGATAATTGATGATTGATGACTGATGATTGATAATTGATGATCGATGATTGATGATTGATGATTGATGATTGATGATTGATGATTGATGATTAATGATTGATGATTGATGATTGATGATTGATGATTGATGATTGATGATTGATGGTTGATGATTGATGATTGATAATTGATAATTGATGATCGATGATTGATGATTGATGATCGATGATTGATGATTGATGATTAATGATTGATGATTGAAGATTGATGATTGATGAGTGATGATTGATAATTGATAATTGATGATTGGTGATTGATGGTTGATGATTGATGATTGATGATTGATGATTGATGATTGAAGATATTAGATTGATGATTGATGATTCATGATTGATGATTGATCATTGATGATTGATGATTGATGATTTATGATTGATGATTGATGATTGATGATCGATGATTGATGATTGATAATTGATGATCGATGATTGATGATTGATGATTGATGATTGATGATTGATGATTGATGATTGATGATAGATGATTGATGATTGATGATTGATGATTGAAGATTGATGATTGATGGTTGATGATTGATGATTGATAATTGATGATTGATGATTGATGATTGATGATTGATGATTGATGATTAATGATTGATGATTGAAGATTGATGATTGATGATTGATGATCGATTATTGATGATTTATAATTGATGATTTATTATTGATGAATGGTGATTAATGATTGATGATTGATGATGGATAATTCATGACTGATGATTGATTATTGATGATTGATGGTTCATGATTTATTATTGATGATTGATGAATGATGATTGATAATAGGTGATTGATGATTGACGATTGATTATTGATGGTTAGTGATTGATAATTGAGGATTGATGATTGATGATTGATGATTGATGATTGATGATCGATTATTGATGATTGATGATTGATGATTGATGATTGATGATTGATGATTGATTTTTTATGATTGATGATTGATGAATGGTTACTGATGATAGATGATTGATGATTGATGATTGATGCTTGATGATTGATGATTGATGATTGATGATTGAAGATTGATGATTGATGATTGATGATTGATGATTGATGATTGATGATTGATGATTGATGATTGATGATTGATGATTGATGATTGATGATTGATGATTGATGATTGATGATTGATAATTGATGATTGATGATTGATGATTTATAATTGATGATTGATGATTGATGATTGATGATTGATGATTGATGATTGATGATTGAAGATTGATGATTGATAATTGATGATTGATGATTGATGATTGATAATTGATGATTGATGATTGATGATTGATGATTGATGATTGATGATTGATGATTGATGATTAATGATTGATGTGATTGATGATTGATGATTGATGGTTGATGATTGATGATTGATGATTGATGATTGATGATTGATGATTAATGATTGATGATTGATGATTGATGATTGATGGTTGATGATTAATGAATGATGATTGATGATTGATGATTGATGATTGATGATTGTTGATTGATGATTGATGATTAATGATTGATGATTGATGATTGATGATTGATGATTGATGATTGATGATTGATGATTGATGATTGATGATGATGATGATTGATGATTGATGATTGATGATTGATGATTGATGATTGATCATTGATGATTGGTGAATGATGATTGATGATTGGTGATTGATAATTGATGATTGATGATTGATGAGTGATGCTTGATAACTGATAATTGATAATTGATGATTTATGATTGATGATTGGTGATTGATGATTTATGATTGATGATTGATGATTGATGATTGATGATTGATGATTGATGATTGATGATTGATGATTGATGATTGTTGATTGATGATTGATGATTGATGATTAATGAATGATTATTGATGGTTGATAATTGATGATTGATGATTGATGATTGATTATTGATGATTAATAATTGATGATTGATGATTGAATATTGATGATTGATCAATAATCATTGATGATGGATGATTGATAATAATGATTTATTATCGATGATTGATGATTGATGATTGAAGACAGATGATTGATGATTGATGATTAATGATTGAAGATTGATGATTGATAATTGATAATTGATGATCGATGATTGATGATTGATGATTAATGATTGATGATTGAAGATTGATGATTGATGATTGATGATTGATGATTGATAATTGATGATTGGTGATTGATGGTTGATGATTGATGATTGATGATTGAAGATATATGATTGATGATTGATGATTCATGATTGATCATTGATGATTGATGATTTATGATTGATGATTGATGATCGATGATTGATGATTGATACTTGATGATCGATGATTGATGATTGATGATTGATGTTTGATGATTGATAATTGATGATTGATGATAGATGATTGATGATTGATGATTGATGATTGATGATTGAAGATTGATGATTGATGGTTGATGATTGATGATTGATAATTGATGATTGATGATTGATGATTGATGATTGATGATTGATGATTAATGATTGATGATTGAAGATTGATGACTGATGATTGATGATCGATTATTGATGATTTATAATTGATGATTTATTATTGATGAATGGTGATTAATGCTTGATGATGGATAATTCATGACTGATGATTGACTATTGATGATTGAACGTTCATGATTTATTATTGATGATTGATGAATGATGATTGATAATTGGTGATTGATGATAGATAATTGATGATCGATGATTAATGATTGTTGATTGATGATTGATGATTGAAGATTGATGATTGATGATTGATGATTGATGATTGATTATTGATGATTGATGATTGATGATTGATGATTGATGATTGATGATTGATGATTGATGATTGATGATTGATGAGTGATGATTGATGATTGATGATTGATGACTGATGATTGATGATTGATGATTGATGATTGATGATTGATGGTGGATGGTGGATGATTGATGATTGATGATTGATGATTGATGACTGATGATTGATGATTGATGATTGATGATTGATGATTGATGATTGATGATTGATGAATGATGATTGATGATTCATGATTAATGATTGATGATTGATGATTGATGATTGATGATTGATGGTGGATGGTGGATGATTGATGATTGATGATTGATGATTGATGACTGATGATTGATGATTGATGATTTATGATTGATGATTGATGATTGATGATTGATGATTGATGATTGATGATTGATGATTGATGATTGATGATTGATGATTGATGAATGATGATTGATGATTCATGATTGATGATTGATGATTGATGATTGATGGTGGATGGTGGATGATTGATGATTGATGATTGATGATTGATGACTGATGATTGATGATTGATGATTGATGAATGATGATTGATGATTCATGATTGATGATTGATGATTGATGATTGATGGTGGATGGTGGATGATTGATGATTGATGATTGATGACTGATGATTGATGATTGATGATTGATGATTGATGATTGACGATTGATGATTGATGATTGATGATTGATGATTGATGATTGATGATTGATGATTGATGATTGATGATTGATGATTGATGATTGATGATTGATGACTAATGATTGATGATTGATGATTGTTGATTGATGATTGATGATTGATGATTAATGAATGATTATTGATGATTGATGATTGATGATTGATGATTAATAATTGATGATTGATGATTGAATATTGATGATTGATCAATAATCATTGATGATGGATGATTGATAATAATGATTTATTATCGATGATTGATGATTGATGATTGAAGACAGATGATTGATGATTGATGATTAATGATTGATGATTGATGATTGATGATTGATGATTGATAATTGATAATTGATGATCGATGATTGATGATTGATGATTAATGATTGATGATTGAAGATTGATGATTGATGATTGATGATTGTTGATTGATTGTGGTGATTGATGGTTGATGATTAATGATTGATGATTGAAGATATATGATTGATGATTGATGATTGATGATTCATGATTGATGATTGATCATTGACGATTGATGATTGATGATTTATGATTGATGATTGATGATTGATGATTGATGATCGATGATTGATGATTGATAATTGATGATCGATGATTGATGATTGATGATTGATGATTGATGATTGATAATTGATGATTGATGATAGATGATTGATGATTGATGATTGATGATTGATGATTGATGATTGATGATTGATGATTGATGATTGATGATTGATGATTGATAATTGATGATCGATGATTGATGATTGATGATTAATGATTGATGATTGAAGATTGATGATTGATGATTGATAATTGATGATTGATGATTGATGATTGATGATTGATGATTGATGAGTGATTATTGATAATTGATGATCGATGATTGATGATTGATGACTAATGATTGATGATTGAAGATTGATGATTGATGATTGATAATTGATGATTGGTGATTGATGGTTGATGATTGATGATTGATGATTGATGATTGAAGATATATGATTGATGATTGATGATTCATAATTGATGATTGATCATTAATGATTGATGATTTCTGATTGATGATTGATGATTGATGATCGATGATCGATGATTGATGATTGATAATTGATGATCGATGATTGATGATTGATGATTGATGATTGATGATTGATGATTGATGATTGATGATTGATGATTGATGATTGATGATTAATGATTGATGATTGAAGATTGATGATTGATGATTGATGATCGATTATTGATGATTTATAATTGATGATTGATTATTGATGAATGGTGATTAATGATTGATGATTCATGATTCATGATTGATAATTGATGATTGATAATTGATGATTCATGATTCATGATTCATGATTCATGATTCATGATTGATGATTGATGATTGATGATTGATGATTGATGATTGATGATTGATGATTGATGATTGATGATTGATGAGTGATGATTGATAACTGATAATTGATAATTGATGATTTATGATTGATGATTGATGATTGGTGATTGATGATTGATGATTGATGATTGATGATTCATGATTGTTGATTGATGATTGATGATTGATGATGTATGAATTATTATTCATGATTGATGACTGATGGTTGATGATTGATGATTGGTGATTAATAATTGATGATTGATGATTGAATATTGATGATTGATCAATAATCATTGATGATGGATGATTGAAAATTGATGATTGATTATCGATGATTGATGATTGATGATTGATGATTGATGAGTGATGATTGATAACTGATAATTGATAATTTATGATTTATGATTGATGATTGGTGATTGATGATTGATGATTGATGATTGATGATTGATGATTGATGATTGATGATTGATGATTGATGATTGTTGATTGATGATTGATGATTGATGATTGATGATTGATGATTGATGATTGATGATTGATGATTGATGATTGATGATTGATGATTGATGATTGATGATTGATGATTGATGATTGATGATTGATGATTGATGATTGATGATTGATGATTGATGATTGATAATTGGTGAT
This sequence comes from Stratiomys singularior, assembly GCA_954870665.1. Taxonomy (NCBI): domain Eukaryota; kingdom Metazoa; phylum Arthropoda; class Insecta; order Diptera; family Stratiomyidae; genus Stratiomys; species Stratiomys singularior. The sequence continues at coordinate 23,998 of CATOZT010000330.1, forward strand.
CGATGATTGATGATTGATGATTAATGATTGATGATTGAAGACTGATGATTGATAATTGATGATTGGTGATTGATGGTTGGTGAATGATGATTGATGATTGATGATTGAAGATATATGATTGATGATTCATGATTGATGATTGATCATTAATGATTGATGATTCATGATTGATGATTGATCATTAATGATTGATGATTAATGATCGATGATTGATGATTGATAATTGATGATTGATGATTGATAATTGATGATTGATGATTGATGATTGATAATTGATGATCGATGATTGATGATTGATGATTGATGATTGATGATTGATGATTGATGATTGATGATTGATGATTGATGATTGATGATTGATGATTGATGATTGATGATTGATGATTGATGATTGATGATTGATGATTGATGATTGATGATTGATGATTGATGATTGATGATTGATGATTGATGATTGATGATTGATGATTGATGGTTGATGATTGATGATTGATAATTGATAATTGATGATCGATGATTGATGATTGATGATCGATGATTGATGATTGATGATTAATGATTGATGATTGAAGATTGATGATTGATGATTGATAATTGATAATTGATGATTGGTGATTGATGGTTGATGATTGATGATTGATGATTGATGATTGAAGATATTAGATTGGTGATTGATGATTCATGATTGATGATTGATCATTGATGATTGATGATTTATGATTGATGATTGATGATTGATGATCGATGATTGATGATTGATAATTGATGATCGATGATTGATGATTGATGATTGATGATCGATTATTGATGATTCATGATTGATGATTGATTTTTTATGATTGATGATTGATGAATGATTATTGATGATAGATGATTGATGATTGATGATTGATGATTGATGGTTGATGATTGATGATTGATGATTGATGATTGAAGATCGATGATTGATGATTGATGATTGATGATTGATGATTGATGATTGATGATTGATGATTGATGATTGATAATTGATGATTGATGATTGATGATTGATGATTGATGATTGATGATTGATGATTGATGATTGATGATTGATGATTGATGATTGATGATTGATGATTGATGATTGATGATTGATGATTGAAGATTGATGATTGATAATTGATGATTGATGATTGATGATTGATAATTGATGATTGATGATTGATGATTGATGATTGATGATTGATGATTGATGATTAATGATTCATGATTGATGATTGATGATTGATGATTGATGGTTGATGATTGATGATTGATGATTGATGATTGATGATTGATGATTGATGATTGATGATTAATGATTGATGATTGATGATTGATGATTGATGATTAATGAATGATGATTGATGATTGATGATTGATGATTGATGATTGATGATTGTTGATTGATGATTGATGATTAATGATTGATGATAGATGATTGATGATTGATGATTGATGATTGATGATTGATGATTGATGATTGATGATTGATGATTGATGATTGATGATTGATGATTGATGATTGATGATTGATGATTGATGATTGATGATTGATGATTGATGATTGATGATTGATGATTGATGATTGATGATTGATGATTGATGATTGATGATTGATGATTGATGATTGATGATTGATGATTGATGATTGGTGATTGATGATTGATGATTGGTGATTAATAATTGATGATTGATGATTGATGAGTGATGCTTGATAACTGATAATTGATAATTGATGATTTATGATTGATGATTGGTGATTGATGATTTATGATTGATGATTGATGATTGATGATTGATGATTGATGATTGATGATTGATGATTGATGATTGATGATTGATGATTGATGATTGATGATTGATGATTGTTGATTGATGATTGATGATTGATGATTAATGAATGATTATTGATGATTGATGATTGATGATTGACGATTGACGATTGATGATTGATGATTGATGATTAATAATTGATGATTGAATATTGATGATTGATCAATAATCATTGATGATGGATGATTGATAATAATGATTTATTATCGATGATTGATGATTGATGATTGAAGGCAGATGATTGATGATTGATGATTAATGATTGAAGATTGATGATTGATAATTGATAATTGATGATCGATGATTGATGATTTATGATTAATGATTGATGATCGAAGATTGATGATTGATGATTGATGATTGATAATTGATGATTGGTGATTGATGGTTGATGATTGATGATTGATGATTGAAGATATATGATTGATGATTGATGATTCATGATTGATGATTGATCATTGATGATTGATGATTTATGATTGATGATTGATGATTGATGATCGATGATTGATGATTGATAATTGAAGATCGATGATTGATGATAGATGATTGATGTTTTATGATTGATAATTGATGATTGATGATAGATGATTGATGATTGATGATTGATGATTGAAGATTGATGATTGATGGTTGATGATTGATGATTGATAATTGATGATTGATGATTGATGATTGATGATTGATGATTAATGATTGATGATTGAAGATTGATGACTGATGATTGATGATCGATTATTGATGATTTATAATTGATGATTTATTATTGATGAATGGTGATTAATGCTTGATGATGGATAATTCATGACTGATGATTGACTATTGATGATTGATGGTTCATGATTTATGATTGATGATTGATGAATGATGATTGATAATTGGTGATTGATGATAGATAATTGATGATTGATGATTAATGATTGTTGATTGATGATTGATGATTGAAGATTGATGCTTGATGATTGATGATTGATGATTGATGATTGATGATTGATGATTGATGATTGATGATTGATGAGTGATGATTGATGATTGATGATTGATGACTGATGATTGATGATTGATGATTGATGATTGATGGTGGATGGTGGATGATTGATGATTGATGATTGATGATTGATGACTGATGATTGATGATTGATGATTGATGATTGATGATTGATGATTGATGATTGATGAATGATGATTGATGATTCATGATAAATGATTGATGATTGATGATTGATGATTGATGATTGATGGTGGATGGTGGATGATTGATGATTGATGATTGATGGTTGATGACTGATGATTGATGATTGATGATTGATGATTGATGATTGATGATTGATGATGGATAATTCATGACTGATGATTGATTATTGATGATTGATGGTTCATGATTTATTATTGATGATTGATGAATGATGATTGATAATAGGTGATTGATGATTGATGATTGATTATTGATGGTTAATGATTGATAATTGAGGATTGATGATTGATGATTGATGATTGATGATCGATTATTGATGATTGATGATTGATGATTGATTTTTTATGATTGATGATTGATGAATGATTATTGATGATAGATGATTGATGATTGATGATTGATGATTGATGGTTGATGATTGATGATTGATGATTGATGATTGATGATAGAAGATCGATGATTGATGATTGATGATTGATGATTGATGATTGATGATTGATGATTGATGATTGATGATTGATAATTGATGATTGATTATTGATGATTGATGATTGATGATTGATGATTGATGATTGATGATTGATGATTGATGATTGATGATTGATGATTGATGATTGATGATTGATGATTGATGATTGATGATTGATGATTGATGATTGATGATTGATAATTGATGATTGATGATTGATGATTGATAATTGATGATTGATGATTGATGATTGATGATTGATGATTGATGATTGATGATTGATGATTGATGATTAATGATTCATGATTGATGATTGATGATTGATGATTGATGGTTGATGATTGATGATTGATGATTGATGATTGATGATTGATGATTGATGATTGATGATTGATGATTGATGATTGATGATTGATGATTAATGATTGATGATTGATGATTGATGATTGATGATTAATGAATGATGATTGATGATTGATGATTGATGATTGATGATTGATGATTGTTGATTGATGATTGATGATTAATGATTGATGATTGATGATTGATGATTGATGATTGATGATTGATGATTGATGATTGATGATTGATGATTGATGATTGATGATTGATGATTGATGATTGATGATTGATGATTGATGATTGATGATTGATGATTGATGATTGATGATTGATGATTGATGATTGATGATTGATGATTGATGATTGATGATTGATGATTGATGATTGATGATTGGTGATTGATGATTGATGATTGGTGATTGATAATTGATGATTGATGATTGATGAGTGATGCTTGATAACTGATAATTGATAATTGATGATTTATGATTGATGATTGGTGATTGATGATTTATGATTGATGATTGATGATTGATGATTGATGATTGATGATTGATGATTGATGATTGATGATTGATGATTGATGATTGATGATTGTTGATTGATGATTGATGATTGATGATTAATGAATGATTATTGATGATTGATGATTGATGATTGACGATTGACGATTGATGATTGATGATTGATGATTAATAATTGATGATTGAATATTGATGATTGATCAATAATCATTGATGATGGATGATTGATAATAATGATTTATTATCGATGATTGATGATTGATGATTGAAGACAGATGATTGATGATTGATGATTAATGATTGAAGATTGATGATTGATAATTGATAATTGATGATCGATGATTGATGATTTATGATTAATGATTGATGATCGAAGATTGATGATTGATGATTGATGATTGATAATTGATGATTGGTGATTGATGGTTGATGATTGATGATTGATGATTGAAGATATATGATTGATGATTGATGATTCATGATTGATGATTGATCATTGATGATTGATGATTTATGATTGATGATTGATGATTGATGATCGATGATTGATGATTGATAATTGATGATCGATGATTGATGATAGATGATTGATGTTTTATGATTGATAATTGATGATTGATGATAGATGATTGATGATTGATGATTGATGATTGAAGATTGATGATTGATGGTTGATGATTGATGATTGATAATTGATGATTGATGATTGATGATTGATGATTGATGATTAATGATTGATGATTGAAGATTGATGACTGATGATTGATGATCGATTATTGATGATTTATAATTGATGATTTATTATTGATGAATGGTGATTAATGCTTGATGATGGATAATTCATGACTGATGATTGACTATTGATGATTGATGGTTCATGATTTATGATTGATGATTGATGAATGATGATTGATAATTGGTGATTGATGATAGATAATTGATGATTGATGATTAATGATTGTTGATTGATGATTGATGATTGAAGATTGATGCTTGATGATTGATGATTGATGATTGATGATTGATGATTGATGATTGATGATTGATTAGTGATGATTGATGATTGATGATTGATGACTGATGATTGATGATTGATGATTGATGATTGATGGTGGATGGTGGATGATTGATGATTGATGATTGATGATTGATGACTGATGATTGATGATTGATGATTGATGATTGATGAATGATGATTGATGATTGATGATTGATGAATGATGATTGATGATTCATGATTAATGATTGATGATTGATGATTGATGATTGATGGTGGATGGTGGATGATTGATGATTGATGATTGATGATTGATGACTGATGATTGATGATTGATGATTGATGATTGATGATTGATGATTGATGATTGATGATTGATGATTGATGATTGATGATTGATGAATGATGATTGATGATTCATGATTGATGATTGATGATTGATGATTGATGATTGATGATTGATGGTGGATGGTGGATGATTGATGATTGATGATTGATGATTGATGATTGATGACTGATGATTGATGATTGATGATTGATGAATGATGATTGATGATTCATGATTCATGATTGATGATTGATGATTGATGATTGATGGTGGATGGTGGATGATTGATGATTGATGATTGATGATTGATGACTGATGATTGATGATTGATGATTGACGATTGATGATTGATGATTGATAATTGATGATTGATGATTGATGATTGATGATTGATGATTGATGATTGATGATTGATGATTGATGATTGATGATTGATGATTGATGATTGATGATTGATGATTGATGATTGATGATTGATGATTGATGATTGATGACTAATGATCGATGATTGATGATTGTTGATTGATGATTGATGATTGATGATTGATGATTAATGAATGATTATTGATGATTGATGATTGATGATTGATGATTGATGATTAATGATTAATAATTGATGATTGATGATTGAATAGTGATGATTGATCAATAATCATTGATGATGGATGATTGATAATAATGATTTATAATCGATGATTGATGATTGATGATTGAAGACAGATGATTGATGATTGATGATTAATGATTGATGATTGATGATTGATGATTGATGATTGATAATTGATAATTGATAATTGATAATTGATGATCGATGATTGATGATTGCTGATTAATGATTGATGATTGAAGATTGATGATTGATGATTGATGATTGATAATTGATGGTGGTGATTGATGGTTGATGATTGATGATTGATGATTGAAGATATATGATTGATGATTGATGATTCATGATTGATGATTGATCATTGATGATTGATGATTTATGATTGATGATTGATAATTGATGATCGATGATTGATGATTGATAATTGATGATCGATGATTGATGATTGATGATTGATGATTGATGATTGATGATTGATGACTGTTGATTGATGATAGATGATTGATGATTGATGATTGATGATTGATGATTGATTATTGAAGATTGATGATTGATGGTTGATGATTGATGCTTGATAATTGATGATTGATGATTGATGATCGATGATTGATGATTGATAATTGATGATCGATGATTGGTGATTGATGGTTGATGATTGATGATTGATGATTGATGATTGAAGATATTAGATTGATGATTGATGATTCATGATTGATGATTGATCATTGATGATTGATGATTTATGATTGATGATTGATGATTGATGATCGATCATTGATGATTGATAATTGATGATCGATGATTGATGATTGATGATTGATGATTGATGATTGATAATTGATGATTGATGATTGATGATTGATGATTGATGATTGATGATTGATGATTGATGATTGATGATTGATGATTGATGATTGATGATTGATGATTGATGATTGATGATTGATGATTGATGATTGATAATTGATGATTGATGATTGATGATTGCTAATTGATGATTGATGATTGATGATTGATGATTGATTATTGATTATTGATTATTGATGATTGATGATTGATGATTGATGATTGATGATTGATGATTGATGATTGATGATTGATGATTAATGATTGATGATTGATGATTGATGATTGATGATTGATGATTGATGATTGATGATTGATGGTTGATGATTGATGATTGATGATTGATGATTGATGATTGATGATTAATAATTGATGATTGATAATTGATGATTAATGAATGATGATTGATGATTGATGATTGATAATTGATGATTAATGAATGATGATTGATGATTGATGATTGAAGATTGATGATTGATGATTGATGATTGATGATTGATGATTGATGATTGATGATTGATGATTGATGATTGATGATTGATGATTGATAATTGATGATTGATGATTGATGATTGATGATTGATGATTGATGTTTGATGATTGATGATTGATGATTGGTGATTGATGATTGATGATTGATGATTGATGATTGATGATTGATAATTGATGATTGATGATTGATGATTGATAATTGATGATTGATGATCGATGATTGATGGTTGATGATTGATGATTGATGATTGATGATTGATGATTGATGATTGATGATTGATGATTGATGATTGATGATTAATGATTGATGATTGATGATTGATGATTGATGATTGATGATTGATGGTTGATGATTGATGATTGATGATTGATGATTTATGATTGATAATTGATGATTGATGATTGATGATTGATGATTGATGATTGATGATTGATGATTAATGATTGATGATTGATGATTGAAGATTGATGATTGATGATTGATGATCGATTATTGATGATTTATATTTGATGATTTATTATTGATGAATGGTGATTAATGATTGATGATTGATGATGGATAATTCATGACTGATGATTGATTATTGATGATTGATGGTTCATGATTTATTATTGATGATTGATGAATGATGATTGATAATAGGTGGTTGATGATTGATGATTGATTATTGATGGTTAATGATTGATAATTGAGGATTGATGATTGATGATTGATGATTGATGATCGATTATTGATGATTGATGATTGATGATTGATGATTGATTTTTTATGATTGATGATTGATGAATGATTCTTGATGATAGATGATTGATGATTGATAATTGATGATTGATGCTTGATGATTGATGATTGATGATTGATGATTGAAGATTGATGATTGATGATTGATGATTGATGATTGATGATTGATGATTGATGATTGATGATTGTTGATTGATGATTGATGATTGATGATTGATGATTGATGATTGATGATTGATGATTGATAATTGATGATTGATGATTGATGATTGATGATTGATGATTGATGATTGATGATTGATGATTGATGATTGATGATTGATGATTGAAGATTGATGATTGATAATTGATGATTGATGATTGATGATTGATAATTGATGATTGATGATTGATGATTGATGATTGATGATTGATGATTGATGATTGATGATTAATGATTGATGATTGATGATTGATGATTGATGATTGATGATTGATGGTTGATGATTGATGATTGATGATTGATGATTCATGATTGATGATTGATGATTGATGATTAATGATTGATGATTGATGATTGATGATTGATGATTGATGATTGATGATTAATGAATGATGATTGATGATTGATGATTGATGATTGATGATTGATGATTGATGATTGTTGATTGATGATTGATGATTAATGATTGATAATTGATGATTGATGATTGATGATTGATGATTGATGATTGATGATTGATGATTGATGATTGATGATTGATGATTGATGATTGATGATTGGTGATTGATGATTGATGATTGGTGATTGATAATTGATAATTGATGATTGATGACTGATGCTTGATAACTGATAATTGATAATTGATGATTTATGATTGATGATTGGTGATTGATGATTTATGATTGATGATTGATGATTGATGATTGATGATTGATGATTGATGATTGATGATTGATGATTGATGATTGATGATTGTTGATTGATGTTTGATGATTGATGATTAATGAATGATTATTGATGATTGATGATTGATGATTGATGATTGATGATTAATAATTGATGATTGAATATTGATGATTGATCAATAATCATTGATGATGGATGATTGATAATAATGATTTATTATCGATGATTGATGATTGATGATTGAAGACAGATGATTGATGATTGATGATTAATGATTGAAGATTGATGATTGATAATTGATAATTGATGATCGATGATTGATGATTGATGATTAATGATTGATGATTGAAGATTGATGATTGATGATTGATGATTGATGATTGATGATTGATAATTGATGATTGGTGATTGATGGTTGATTATTGATGATTGAAGATATATGATTGATGATTGATGATTCATGATTGATGATTGATCATTGATGATTGATGATTTATGATTGATGATTGATGATTGATGATCGATGATTGATGATTGATAATTGATGATCGATGATTGATGATTGATGATTGATGATTGATGATTGATGTTTGATGATTGATAATTGATGATTGATGATAGATGATTGATGATTGATGATTGATGCTTGATGATTGAAGATTGATGATTGATGGTTGATGATTGATGATTGATAATTGATGATTGATGATTGATGATTGATGATTAATGATTGATGATTGAAGATTGATGACTGATGATTGATGATCGATTATTGATGATTTATAATTGATGATTTATTATTGATGAATGGTGATTAATGCTTGATGATGGATAATTCATGACTGATGATTGACTATTGATGATTGATGGTTCATGATTTATTATTGATGATTGATGAATGATGATTGATAATTGGTGATTGATGATAGATAATTGATGATTGATGATTAATGATTGTTGATTGATGATTGATGATTGAAGATTGATGCTTGATTATTGATGATTGATGATTGATGATTGATGATTGATGAGTGATGATTGATGATTGATGATTGATGACTGATGATTGATGATTGATGATTGATGATTGATGGTGGATGGTGGATGATTGATGATTGATGATTGACGATTGATGACTGATGATTGATGATTGATGATTGATGATTGATGATTGATGATTGATGATTGATGATTGATGATTGATGATTGATGATTGATGATTGATGATTGATGATTGATGATTGATGATTGATGATTGATGATTGATGATTGATGATTGATGATTGATGAATAATGATTGATGATTCATGATTAATGATTGATGATTGATGATTGATGATTGATGGTGGATGGTGGATGATTGATGATTGATGATTGATGATTGATGACTGATGATTGATGATTGATGATTGATGATTGATGATTGATGATTGATGATTGATGATTGATGATTGATGATTGATGATTGATGATTGATGAATGATGATTGATGATTCATGATTGATGATTGATGATTGATGATTGATGATTGATGGTGGATGGTGGATGATTGATGATTGATGATTGATGACTGATGATCGATGATTGATGATTGATAATTGATGATTGATGATTGATGATTGATGATTGATGATTGATGATTGATGATTAATGATTGATGATTGATGATTGATGATTGATGATTGATGATTGATGGTTGATGATTGATGATTGATGATTGATGATTGATGATTGATGATTGATGATTGATGATTGATGATTAATGATTGATGATTGATGATTGATGATTGATGATTGATGATTGATGATTAGTGAATGATGATTGATGATTGATGATTGATGATTGATGATTGTTGATTGATGATTGATGATTAATGATTGATAATTGATGATTGATGATTGATGATTGATGATTGATGATTGATGATTGATGATTGATGATTGATGATTGATGATTGATGATTGGTGATTGATGATTGATGATTGGTGATTGATAATTGATGATTGATGATTGATGAGTGATGCTTGATAACTGATAATTGATAATTGATGATTTATGATTGATGATTGGTGATTGATGATTTATGATTGATGATTGATGATTGATGATTGATGATTGATTATTGATGATTGATGATTGTTGATTGATGATTGATGATTAATGAATGATTATTGATGATTGATGATTGATGATTGATGATTGATGATTGATGATTGATGATTGATGATTAATGATCGATGATTGATGATTGATGATTGATGATTGATGATTGATGATTAATGTATGATGATTGATGATTGATGATTGATGATTGAAATTTGATGATTGATGATTGATGATTGATGATTGTTGATTGATGATTGATGATTGATGATTGATGATTGATGATTGATGATTGATGATTGATGATTGATGATTGATGATTGATGATTGATGATCGATGATTGATGATTGATGATTGATGATTGATGATTGATGATTGATGATTGATGATTGATGATTGATGATTGATGATTGATGATTGATGATTGATGATTGATGATTGGTGATTGATAACTGATGATTGATGATTGATGAGTGATGCTTGATAACTGATAAGTGATAATTGATGATTTATGATTGATGATTGGTGATTGATGATTGATGATCGATGATTGATGATTGATGATTGATGATTGATGATTGATGATTGATGATTGATAATTGATAATTGATAATTGATGATCGATGATTGATGATTGATGATTAATGATTGATGATTGAAGATTGATGATTGATGATTGATGATTGGTGATTGATGGTTGATGATTGATTATTGAAGATATATGATTGATGATTGATGATTCATGATTGATGATTGATCATTGATGATTGATGATTTATGATTGATGATTGATGATTGATGATTGATGATTGATGATTGATGATTGATGATTGATGATTGATGATTGATGATTGATGATTGATGATTGATGATTGATGATTGATGATTGATGATTGATGATTGATGATTGATGATTGATGATTGGTGATTGATAATTGATGATTGATGATTGATGAGTGATGCTTGATAACTGATAATTGATAATTGATGATTTGTGATTGATGATTGGTGATTGATGATTGATGATTGATGATTGATGATTGATGATTGATGATTGATGATTGATGATTGATGATTGATGATTGATGATTGATGATTGATGATTGATGATTGATGATTGTTGATTGATGATTAGTGATTGATGATTGATGATTGATGATTGATGATCGATTATTGATGATTTATAATTGATGATTTATTATTGATGAATGGTGATTAATGATTGATGATTGATGATGGATAATTTATGACTGATGATTGATTATTGATGATTGATGGTTCATGATTTATTATTGATGATTGATGAATGATGATTGATAATAGGTGATTGATGATTGATGATTGATTATTGATGGTTAATGATTGATAATTGAGGATTGATGATTGATGATTGATGATTGATGATTGATGATTGATGATTGATGATTGGTGATTGATAACTGATGATTGATGATTGATGAGTGATGCTTGATAACTGATAAGTGATAATTGATGATTTATGATTGATGATTGGTGATTGATGATTGATGATTGATGATCGATGATTGATGATTGATGATTGATGATTGATGATTGATGATTGATGATTGTTGATTGATGATTAGTGATTGATGATTGATGATTGATGATTGATGATTGATGATTGATGATTGATGATTGATGATTGATGATTGATGATTGAAATTTGATGATTGATGATTGATGATTGATGATTGTTGATTGATGATTGATGATTGATGATTGATGATTGATGATTGATGATTGATGATTGATGATTGATGATCGATGATTGATGATTGATGATTGATGATTGATGATTGATGATTGATGATTGATGATTGATGATTGATGATTGATGATTGATGATTGATGATTGATGATTGATGATTGTTGATTGATGATTAGTGATTGATGATTGATGATTGATGATCGATTATTGATGATTTATAATTGATGATTTATTATTGATGAATGGTGATTAATGATTGATGATTGATGATGGATAATTTATGACTGATGATTGATTATTGATGATTGATGGTTCATGATTTATTATTGATGATTGATGAATGATGATTGATAATAGGTGATTGATGATTGATGATTGATTATTGATGATTAATGATTGATAATTGAGGATTGATGATTGATGATTGATGATTGATGATTGATGATTGATGATTGATGATTGATGATTGGTGATTGATAACTGATGATTGATGATTGATGATTGATGATTGATCATTGATGATTGATGATTGATGAATGATTATTGATGATAGATGATTGATGATTGATGATTGATGCTTGATGATTGATGATTGATGATTGATGATTGAAGATTGATGATTGATGATTGATGATTGATGATTGATGAATGATGATTGATGATTGATGATTGATGATTGATGATTGATAATTGATGATTGATGATTGATGATTGATGATTGATGATTGATGATTGATGATTGATGATTGATGATTGATGATTGATGATTGATGATTGATGATTGATGATTGATGATTGATGTTTGATGATTGATGATTGATGATTGACGATTTATAATTGATGATTGATGATTGATAATTGATGATTGATGATTGTTGATTGATGATTGATGATTGATGATTGATGATTAATGATTGATGATTGATGATTGATGATTGATGATTGATGGTTGATGATTGATGATTGATGATTGATGATTGATGATTGATGATTGATGATTGATGATTGATGATTAATGATCGATGATTGATGATTGATGATTGATGATTGATGATTAATGTATGATGATTGATGATTGATGATTGATGATTGAAATTTGATGATTGATGATTGATGATTGATGATTGTTGATTGATGATTGATGATTGATGATTGATGATTGATGATTGATGATTGATGATTGATGATTGATGATTGATGATTGATGATTGATGATTGATGATTGATGATTGGTGATTGATGATTGATGATTGATGATTGATGATTGATGATTGATGATTGATGATTGATGATTGGTGATTGATAACTGATGATTGATGATTGATGAGTGATGCTTGATAACTGATAAGTGATAATTGATGATTTATGATTGATGATTGGTGATTGATGATTGATGATCGATGATTGATGATTGATGATTGATGATTGATGATTGATGATTGATGATTGATGATTGATGATTGATGATTGTTGATTGATGGTTGATGATTGATGACTAATGAATGATTATTGATGATTGATGATTGATAATTGATGATTGATGATTAATAATTGATGATTGATGATTGAATATTGATGAATGATCAATAATCATTGATGATGTATGATTGATAATAATGATTTATTATCGATGATAGATGATTGATGATTGAAGACAGATGATTGATGATTGATGATTAATGATTGATGATTGATGATTGATGATTGATAATTGATAATTGATGATCGATGATTGATGATTGATGATTAATGATTGATGATTGAAGATTGATGATTGATGATTGATGATTGTTAATTGATGATTGGTGATTGATGGTTGATGATTGATGATTGATGATTGAAGATATATGATTGATGATTGATGATTGATGATTCATGATTGATGATTGATCATTGATGATTGATGATTTATGATTGATGATTGATGATTGATGATCGATGATTGATGATTGATAATTGATGATCGATGATTGATGATTGATGATTGATGATTGATGATTGATGATTGATGATTGATGTTTGATAATTGATGATTGATGATAGATGATTGATGATTGATGATTGATGATTGAAGATTGATGATTGATGGTTGATGATTGATGATTGATAATTGATGGTTGATGATTGATGATTGATGATTGATGATTGATGATTGATGATTGATGATTAATGATTGATGATTGAAGATTGATGACTGATGATTGATGATCGATTATTGATGATTTTTATTTGGTGATTTATTATCGATGAATGGTGATTAATGATTGATGATTGATGATGATAATTCATTACTGATGATTGACTATTTATGATTGATGGTTCATGATATATTATTGATGATTGATGAATGATGATTGATAATTGGTGATTGATGATTGATGATTGATGATTGATGATTAATGACTGTTGATTGATGATTGATGATTGATGATTGAAGATTGATGATTGATGATTGATGATTGATGATTGATGATTGATGATTGATGATTGATGATTGATGATTGATGATTGATGATTGATGAGTGATGATTGATGATTGATGATTGATGATTGATGATTGATGATTGATGATTGATGATTGATGATTGATGATTGATGGTGGATGGTGGATGAGTGATGATTGATGATTGATGATTGATGATTGATGATTGATGATTGATGATTGATGATTGATGATTGATGATTGATGATTGATGATTGATGATTGATGATTGATGATTGATGATTGATGATTGATGATTGAACACTAATGATTCATGATTGATGATTGAATATTGATGATTGATGATTGATGATTGATGATTCATGATTGGTGATTGATCATTGATGATTGATGATTGATGACTGATGATTGATGATTGATGATTGGTGATTGATGATTGATTATTGATGATTGTTAATTGATGATTGTTAATTGATGATTGATGATTGATGATTGATGATTGATGATTGTTGATTGATGATTGATGATTGATGATTGATGATTAATGATTGATGATTGATGATTGATGATTGATGGTTGATGATTGATGATTGATGATTGATGATTGATGATTGATGATTGATGATTGATGATTGATGATTGATGATTGATGATTAATGATCGATGATTGATGATTGATGATTGATGATTAATGTATGATGATTGATGATTGATGATTGATGATTGATGATTGAAATTTGATGATTGATGATTGATGATTGTTGATTGATGATTGATGATTGATGATTGATGATTGATGATTGATGATTGATGATTGATGATTGATGATTGATGATCGATGATTGATGATTGATGATTGATGATTGATGATTGATGATTGATGATTGATGATTGATGATTGATGATTGATGATTGATGATTGATGATTGATGATTGATGATTGATGATTGATGATTGATGATTGATGATTGGTGATTGATAACTGATGATTGATGATTGATGAGTGATGCTTGATAACTGATAAGTGATAATTGATGATTTATGATTGATGATTGGTGATTGATGATTGATGATCGATGATTGATGATTGATGATTGATGATTGATGATTGATGATTGATGATTGATGATTGATGATTGTTGATTGATGGTTGATGATTGATGACTAATGAATGATTATTGATGATTGATGATTGATGATTGATAATTGATGATTGATGATTAATAATTGATGATTGATGATTGAATATTGATGATTGATCAATAATCATTGATGATTTATGATTGATAATAATGATTTATTATCGATGATAGATGATTGATGATTGAAGACAGATGATTGATGATTGATGATTAATGATTGATGATCGATGATTGATGATTGATAATTGTAAATTGATGATCGATGATTGATGGTTGATGATTAATGATTGATGATTGAAGATTGATGATTGATGATTGATGATTGATAATTGATGATTGGTGATTGATGGTTGATGATTGATGATTGATGATTGAAGATATATGATGATTGATGATTCATGATTGATGATTGATCATTGATGATTGATGATTTATGATTGATGATTGATGATTGATGATCGATGATTGATGATTGATAATTGATGATCGATGATTGATGATTAATGATTGATGATTGATGATGGATAATTCATGACTGATGATTGACTATTTATGATTGATGGTTCATGATTTATTATTGATGATTGATGAATGATGATTGATAATTGGTGATTGATGATTGATGATTGATGATTGATGATTAATGATTGTTGATTGATGATTGATGATTGATGATTGAAGATTGATGATTGATGATTGATGATTGATGATTGATGATTGATGATTGGTGATTGATGATTGATTATTGATGATTGTTAATTGATGATTGTTAATTGATGATTGATGATTGATGATTGATGATTGATGATTGACGATTGATGATTGATGACTGATGATTGATGATTGATGATTGATGATTGATGATTAATGATTGATGATTGATGATTGATGATTGATGATTGATGATTGATGATTGATGATTGATGATTGATGATTGATGATTGATGATTGATGATTGATGATTGATGATTGATGATTGATGATTGATGATTGATGATTGATGATTGATGATTGATGATTGATGATTGATGATTGATGATTGATGATTGATTTTTTATGATTGATGATTGATGAATGATTATTAAATATAGATGATTGATGATTGATGATTGATGATTGATGATTGATGATTGATTTTTTATGATTGATGATTGATGAATGATTATTAAATATAGATGATTGATGATTGATGATTGATGATTGATGATTGATAATTGATGATTGATGATTGATGATTGATGATTGATGATTGATGATTGATGATTGATGATTGATGATTGATGATTGATGATTGATGATTGATGATTGATGATTGATGATTGATGATTGATGATTGATGATTGATGATTGATGATTGATGATTGATGATTGATGATTGATGATTGATGATTAATGATTGATGATTGATGATTGATGATTGATGATTGATGATTGATGATTGATGATTGATGATTGATGATTGATGATTGATGATTGATGATTGATGATTGATGATTGATGATTGATGATTGATGATTGATGATTGATGATTGATGATTGATGATTGATGATTGATGATTGATGATTGATGATTGATGATTGATAATTGATGGTTGATGATTGATGATTGATGATTGATGATTGATGATTGATGATTGATGATTGATGATTGATGATTGATGATTGATGATTGAACACTAATGATTCATGATTGATGATTGAATATTGATGATTGATGATTGATGATTGATGATTGTTGATTGATGATTGATGATTGATGATTGATGATTGATGATTGATGATTAATGATTGATGATTGATGATTCATGATTGGTGATTGATCATTGATGATTGATGATTGATGACTAATGATTGATGATTGATGATTGATGATTGATAATTGATGATTGTTAATTGATGATTGATGATTGATGATTGATGATTGCTGATTGATGATTTACGATTGATGATTGATGATTGATGATTGATGACTGATGATTGATGATTGATGGTTGATGATTGATGATTGATGATTGATGATTGATGATTGATGATTGATGATTGATGATTGATGATTCATGATTGATGATTGATGATTGATGATTGTTTATTGATGATTGATGATTGATGATTGATGATTGATGATTGATGATTGATGATTGGTGATTGATGATTGATGATTGATTTTTTATGATTGATGATTGATGAATGATTACTAAATATAGATGATTGATGATTGATGATTGATGATTGATAATTGATGATTGATGATTGATGATTGATTATTGATGATTGATTATTGATGATTGATGATTGATGATTGATGATTGATGATTGATGATTGATGATTGATGATTGATGATTGATGATTGATGATTGATGATTGATGATTGGTGATTGATGATTGATGATTGATGATTGATGATTGATAATTGATGATTGATGATTGTTGATTGATAATTGATGATTGATGATTGATGATTGATGATTGATGATTGATGATTGATGATTGATTATTGATGATTGATGATTGATGATTGATGATTGATGATTGATGATTGATGATTGATGATTGATGATTGATGATTGATGATTGATGATTGATGATTGATGATTGATGATTGATGATTGATGATTGATGATTGATGATTGATGATTGATGATTGATGATTGATGATTGATGATTGATGATTGATGATTGATGATTGATGATTGATGACTGATGATTGATGATTGATTTTTTATGATTGATGATTGATGATTGATGAATGATTATTAAATATAGATGATTGATGATTGATGATTGATGATTGATGATTGATGATTGATGATTGATGATTGATGATTGATGATTGATAATTGATGATTGATGATTGATGATTCATTATTGAGGATTGATTATTGATGATTGATGATTGATGATTGATGATTGATGATTGATGATTGACGATTGATGATTGATGATTGATGATTGATGATTGATGATTGATGATTAAAGATTGATGATTGATGATTGATGATTGATGATTGATGATTGATGATTGATGATTGATAATTGATGATTGATGATTGATGATTGATGATTGATAATTGATGATTGATGATTGATGATTGATAATTGATGATTGATGATTGATGATTGATGATTGATGATTGATGATTGATGATTGATGACTGATGATTGATGATTGATGATTGATGATTGATGATTGATGATTGATGATTGATGATTGATGGTTGATGATTGATGATTGATGATTGATGATTGATGATTGATTATTGATGATTGATGATTCATGATTGATGATTAATGATTGATGATTGATGATTGATGATTGATGATTGATGATTGATGATTGATGATTGAAGAGTGATGATTGATAACTGATAATTGATAATTGATGATTTATGATTGATGATTGATAATTGGTGATTGATGATTGATGATTGATGATTGATAATTGATGATTGATGATTGATGATTGATGATTGATGATTGATGATTGATGATTGATGATTGATGAATGATTATTAAATATAGATGATTGATGATTGATGATTGATGATTGATGATTGATGATTGATAATTGATGATTGATGATTGATTATTGATGATTGATTATTGATGATTGATGATTGATGATTGATGATTGATGATTGATGATTGATGATTGATGATTGCTGATCGATTATTGATGATTGATAATTGATGATTGATAACTGATAATTGATAATTGATGATTGATGATTGATGATTGATGATTGATGATTGATGATTGATGATTGATAATTGATGATTGATGATTGATGATTGATGATTGATGATAGATGATTGATGATTGATGATTGATGATTGATGATTGATAATTGATGATTGATGATTGATGATTGATGATTGATGATTGATGATTGATGATTGATGATTGATGATTGATGATTGATGATTGATGATTGATAATTGATGATTGATGATTGATGATTGATGATTGATGATTGATGATTGATGATTGGAAATTGATGAATGATGATTGATGATTGATGATTGATGATTGATGATTGATGATTGATGATTGGTGATTGATGATTGATGATTGATGATTGATGATTGATGATTGATGATTGATGATTGATGATTGATGATTGATGATTGATGATTGATGATTGATGATTGATGATTGATGATTGATTATTCATGATTGATGATTCATGATTGATGATTAATGATTGATGATTGATGATTGATGATTGATGATTGATGATTGATGATTAATGATTGATGATTGATGATTGATGATTGATGATTGATGATTGATGATTGATGATTGATGAGTGATGATTGATAACTGATAATTGACAATTGATGAATTATGATTGATGATTGATGATTGGTGATTGATGATTGATGATCGATGATTGATGATTGATGATTGATGATTAATGAATGATGATTGATGATTGATGATTGATGATTCATGATTGATGATTGATGATTGATGATTGATGATTGATAATTGATGATCGATGATTGATGATTGATGATTGATGATTAATGATTGATGATTGTAGATTGATGATTGATAATTGATGATTGGTGATTGATGGTTGATGATTGATGATTGATGATTGAAGATATATGATTGATGATTGATAATTCATTATTGATGATTGATCATTAATGATTGATGATTTATTATTGATGATTGATGATTGATGATCGATGATTGATGATTGATGATTGATGATTGATAATTGATGATCGATGATTGATGATTGATGATTAATGATTGATGATTGTAGATTGATGTTTGATAATTGATGATTGGTGATTGATGGTTGATGATTGATGATTGATGATTGATGATTGATGATTGAAGATATATGATTGATGATTGATGATTGATGATTGATGATTGATGGTTGATGATTGATGATTGATGATTGATGATTGATGATTGATGATTGATGATTGATGATTGATGATTGATGATTGATGATTGATGATTGATGATTGAATTTTTATGATTGATGATTGATGAATGATTATTAAATATAGATGATTGATGATTGATGATTGATGATTGATAATTGATGATTGATGATTGATGATTGATTATTGATGATTGATGATTGATGATTGATGATTGATGATTGATGATTGATGATTGATGATTGATGATTGATGATTGATGATTGATGATTGATGATTGATGATTGATGATTGATGATTGATGATTGATGATTGATGATTGATAATTGATGATTGATGATTGATGATTGATAATTGATGATTGATGATTGATGATTGATGATTGATGATTGATGATTGATGATTGATGATTGATGATTGTTGATTGATGATTGATGATTGATGATTGATGATTGATGATTGATGATTGATGATTGATGATTGATGATTGATGATTGATGATTGATGATTCATGATTCATGATTCATGATTGATGATTGATGATTAATTATTGATGATTGATGATTGATGATTGATGATTAATGAATGATGATTGATGATTGATGATTGATGATTGGTGATTGATGATTGATGATTGATGATTGATGATTGATGATTGATGATTGATGATTGATGATTGATGATTGATGATTGATGATTGATGATTGATGATTGATGATTGATGATTGATGATTGATGATTGATGATTGATGATTGATGATTGATGATTGATGATTGATTATTGATGATTGATGATTGATGATTCATGATTGATGATTAATGATTGATGATTGATGATTGATGATTGATGATTGATGATTGATGATTGATGATTGATGATTGATGATTGATGATTGATGAGTGATGATTGATAACTGATAATTGATAATTGATGATTTATGATTGATGATTGATGATTGGTGATTGATAATTGATGATTGATGATTGATGATTGATGATTGATGATTGATGATTGATGATTGATGATTGATGATTGATGATTGATGATTGATGATTGATGATTGATAATTGATGATTGATGATTGATGATTCATGATTGATGATAGATGATTGATGATTGATGATTGATGAGTGATGATTGATAACTGATAATTAATAATTGATGATTTAGATTGATGATTGATAATTGGTGATTGATGATTAATGATTGATGATTGATGATTGATGATTGATGATTGATAATTGATGATTGATAATTGATGATCGATGAGTGATGATTGATGATTGATTATTAATGATTGATGATTGAAGATTGATGATTGATGATTGATAATTGATGATTGGTGATTGATGGTTGATGATTGATGATTGATTATTGAAGATTTATGATAGATCATTAATGATTCATGATCGATGATTGATCATTAATGATTGATGATTTATGATTGATTATTGATGATTGATGATTGATGATCGATGATTGATGATTGATGATTGATGATTGATGATTGATGATTGATGATTGATGATCGATGATTGATGATTGATGATTGATGCTTGATGATTGATGATTGATGATTGATGATTGATGATTGATGATTGATGATTGATGATTGATGATTGATGATTGATGATTGATGATTGATGATTGATGATTGATGATTGATGATTGATGATTGATGATTGTTGATTGATGATTGATGATTGATGATTTATGAATGATTATTGATGATTGATGACTGATGATTGATGATTGATGATTGATGATAAATAATTGATGATTGATGATTGAATATTGATGATTGATCAATAATCATTGATGATGGATGATTGAAAATTGATGATTGATTATCGATGATTGAAGATTGATGATTGATGATTGAAGATTGATGATTAACGATTGATGATTGATGATTGATGATTGATGATTGATAATTGATGATTGATGATCGATGATTGATGATTGATGATTAATGATTGATGATTGATGATTGAAGATTGATGATTGATGATTGATAATTGATGATTGGTGATTGATGGTTGATGATTTATGATTGATGATTGATGATTGAAGATATATGATTGATGATTGATGATTCATAATTGATGATCGATTATTGATGATTTATAATTGATGATTGATTATTGATGAATGGTGATTAATGATTGATGATTCATGATTCATGATTCATAATTGGTAATTGATGATTGATGATTGATGATTGATGATTCATGATTCATGATTCATGATTCATGATTCATGATTCATGATTCATGATTCATGATTCATGATTCATGATTCATGATTCATGATTGATGATTGATGATTGATGATTGATGATTGATGATTGATGATTGATGATTGATGATTGATGATTGTTGATTGATGAGTGATGATTGATATCTGATAATTGATAATTGATGGTTTATGATTGATGATTGATGATTGGTGATTGATGATTGATGATTGATGATTGATGATTGATGATTGATGATTGATGATTGATGATTGATGATTGATGATTGATGATTGATGATTGTTGATTGATGATTGATGATTGATGATTTATGAATGATTATTGATGATTGATGACTGATGGTTGATGATTGATGATTGATGATTAATAATTGATGATTGATGATTGAATATTGATGATTGATCAATAATCATTGATGATGGATGATTGAAAATTTATGATTGATTATCGATGATTGATGATTGATGATTGATGAGTGATGATCGATAACTGATAATTGATAATTGATGATTTATGATTGATGATTGGTGATTGATGATTGATGATTGATGATTGATAATTGATGATTGATGATTGATGATTGATGATTGATGATTGATGATTGATGATTGATGATTGATGATTGATGATTGATGATTGATGATTGATGATTGATGATTGATGATTGATGATTGATGATTGATGATTGATGATTGATGATTGATGATTGTTGATTGATGATTGATGATTGATGATTGATAATTGGTGATCGATGATTGATGATTGATGATTAATGATTGATGATTGAAGATTGATGATTGATGATTGATAATTGATGATTGGTGATTGATGGTTGGTGAATGATGATTGATGATTGATGATTGAAGATATATGATTGATGATTCATGATTGATGATTGATCATTAATGATTGATGATTTATGATTGATGATTGATGATTGATGATTGATGATCGATGATTGATGATTGATAATTGATGATCGATGATTGATGATTGATGATTGATGATTGATGATTGATGATTGATGATAGATGATTGATGATTGATGATTGATGATTGATGATTGATGATTGATGATTGATGATTGAAGATTGATGATTGATGGTTGATGATTGATGATTGATGATTGATGATTGATGATTGTTGATTGATGATTGATGATTTATGATTGATGATTGATGATTGATGATTGATGATTGATGATTGATGATTGATAATTGATGATCGATGATTGATGATTGATGATTAATGATTGATGATTAAAGATTGATGATTGATGATTGATAATTGATGATCGATTATTGATGATTGATGATCGATTATTGATGATTGATGATTGATGATTGATGATTGATGATTGATGATTGATGATTGATGGTTGATGATTGATGATTGATGATTGATGATTGATGATTGATGATTGATAATTGGTGATCGATGATTGAATATTGATGATTGATGATTAATGATTGATGATTGAAGATTGATGATTGATGATTGATAATTGATGATTGGTGATTGATGGTTGGTGAATGATGATTGATGATTGAAGATTGATGATTGATGATTGATGATTGATGATTGATCATTAATGATTGATGATTTATGATTGATGATTGATGATTGATGATCGATGATTGATTATTGATGATTGATGATTGATGATTGATGATTGATGATAGATGATTGATGATTGATGATTGATGATTGATGATTGATGATTGAAGATTGATGATTGATGGTTGATGATTGATGATTGATGATTGATGATTGATGATTGATGATTGATGATTGATGATTGATGATTGATGATTGATGATTGATGATTGATGATTGATGATTGATGATTGATGATTGATGATTGATGATTGATAATTGATGATCGATGATTGATGATTGATGATTAATGATTGACGATTGAAGATTGATGATTGATGATTGATAATTGATGATTGGTGATTGATGGTTGATGATTGATGATTGATGATTGATGATTGAAGATATATGATTGATGATTGATGATTGATGATTGATGATTGATGATTGATGATTGATGATTGATGCATGCTGATTGATGATTGATGATTGATGATTGATGAGTGATGATTGATAACTGATAATTGATAATTGATGATTGATGATTGAAGATCGATGATTGATGATTGATAATTCATGATCGATGATTGATGATTGATGATTGATGATTGATGATTGATGATTGATGATTGATGATAGATGATTGATGATTGATGATTGATGATTGATGATTGATGATTGATGATTGATGATTGATGATTGAAGATTGATGATTGATGGTTGATGATTGATGATTGATAATTGATGATTGATGATTGATGATTGATGATTGATGATTGATGGTTGATGATTAATGATTGATGATTGAAGATTGATGATTGATGATTGATGATCGATTATTGATGATTTATAATTGATGATTGATTATTGATGAATGGTGATTAATGATTGATGATTGATGATTCATGATTGATAATTGATGATTGATGATTGATGATTGATGATTCATGATTGATGATTGATGATTGATGATTGATGAATGATGATTGATGAGTGATGATTGATAACTGATAATTGATAATTGATGATTGATGATTGATGATTGATGATTGATAATTGATAATCGATCATTGATGATTGATGATTAACGATTGATGATTGAAGATTGATGATTGATAATTGATGATTGGTGATTGATGGTTGATGATTGATGATTGATGATTGAAGATATATGATTGATGATTGATGATTTATGATTGATGATTGATGATCGATGATTGATGATTGATGATTGATGATTGATGATTGATGATTGATGATTGATGATTGTTGATAGGTGATTGATGATTGATGATTTATGAATGATTATTGATGATTGATGACTGATGATTGATGATTGATGATTAATAATTGATGATTGATGATTGAATATTGATAATTGATCAATAATCATTGATGATGAATGATTGAAAATTGATGATTGATTATCGATGATAGATGATTGATGATTGATGTTTGAAGATTGATGATTAACGATTGATGATTGATGATTGATGATTGATGATCGATGATTGATGATTGATGATTAATGATTGATAATTGAAGATTGATGATTGATGATTGATAATTGATGATTGGTAATTGATGGTTGATGATTGATGATTGATGATTGAAGATATATGATTGATGATTGATGATTCATGATTGATGATTGATCATTAATGATTGATGATTTATGATTGATGATTGATGATTGATGATCGATGATTGATGATTGATAATTGATGATCGATGATTGATGATTGATGATTGATGATTGATGATTGATGATTGATGATAGATGATTGATGATTGATGATTGATGATCGATGTTTGATGATTGATGATTGATGATTGATGATTGAAGATTGATGATTGATTTTTTATTATTGATGATTGATAATTGATGATTGATGATTGATGATTGATGATTGATGATTGATGATTGATGATTGATGATTGATGATTGATGATTGATGATTGATGATTGATGATTGATGATTGATGATTGATGATTGATGATTGAAGATTGATGATTGATGATTGATGATCGATCATTGATGATTTATAAATGATGATTGATTATTGATGAATGGTGATTAATGATTGATGATTGATGATTCATGATTGATGATTGATTATTGATGATTGATGGTTCATGATTTATTATTGATGACTGATAATTGGTGATTGATGATTGATGATTAATGATTGTTGATTGATGATTGATGATTGAAGATTGATGATTGATGATTGATGATTGATGATTGATGATTGATGATTGATGATTGATGATTGATGATTGATGATTGATGATTGATGATTGATGATTGATGATTGATGATTGATGATTGATGATTGATGATTGATGATTGATGATTGATGATTGATGATTGATGATTGATGATTGATGATTGATGATTGATGATTGATGATTTATGAATGATTATTGATGATTGATGACTGATGGTTGATGATTGATGATTGATGATTTATAATTGATGATTGATGATTGAATATTGATAATTGATCAATAATCATTGATGATGGAAGATTGAAAATTCATGATTGATTATCGATGATTGATGATTGATGATTGATGATTGATGATTGATGATTGATGATTGATGATTGATGATTGATGATTGATGATTGATGATTGATGATTGATGATTGATGATTGATGATTGATGATTGATGATTGTTGATTGATGATTGATGATTGATGATTGATAATTGGTGATCGATGATTGATGATTGATGATTAATGATTGATGATTGAAGATTGATGATTGATGATTGATAATTGATGATTGGTGATGGATGGTTGGTGAATGATGATTGATGATTGAAGATATATGATTGATGATTCATGATTGATGATTGATCATTAATGATTGATGATTTATGATTGATGATTGATGATTGATGATTGATGATCGATGATTGATGATTGATAATTGATGATCGATGATTGATGATTGATGATTGATGATTGATGATTGATGATAGATGATTGATGATTGATGATTGATGATTGATGATTGATGATTGATGATTGAAGATTGATGATTGATGGTTGATGATTGATGATTGATGATTGGTGATTGATGATTGATGATTGATGATTGATGATTGATGATTGATGATTGATATTTGATGATTAATGATTGATGATTGATGATTGATGATTGATGATTGACGATTGATAATTGATGATCGATGATTGATGATTGGTGATTAATGATTTATGATTAAAGATTGATGATTGATGATTGATAATTGATGATCGATTATTGATGATTGATGATCGATGATTGATGATTGATGATTGATGATTGATGATTGATGATTAATGGTTGATGATTGATGATTGATGATTGATGATTGATGATTGATAATTGGTGATCGATGATTGATGATTGATGATTAATGATTGATGATTGAAGATTGATGATTGATGATTGATAATTGATGATTGGTGATTGATGGTTGGTGAATGATGATTGATGATTGATGATTGAAGATTGATGAGTGATGATTGATGATTGATGATTGATGATTGATCATTATTGATTGATGATTTATGATTGATGATTGATGATTGATGATCGATTATTGATGATTGATAATTGATGATCGATGATTGATGATTGATGATTGATGATTGATGATAGATGATTGATGATTGATGATTGATGATTGATGATTGAAGATTGATGATTGATGGTTGATGATTGATGATTGATGATTGATGATTGATGACTGATGATTGATGATTGATGATTGATGATTGATGATTGATAATTGATGATCGATGATTGATGATTGATGATTAATGATTGACGATTGAAGATTGATGATTGATGATTGATAATTGATGAGTGGTGATTCATGGTTGATGATTGATGATTGATGATTGATGATTGAAGATATATGATTGATGATTGATGATTGATGATTGATCATTAATGATTGATGATTTATGATTGATGATTGATGATTGATGATTGATGATTGATGATTGATGATTGATGATTGATGATTGATGATTTACGATTGATGATTGATGATCGATGATTGATGATTGATAATTGATGATCGATGATTGATGATTGATGATTGATGATTGATGATTGATGATTTATGATTGATGATTGATGATTGATGATAGATGATTGATGATTGATGATTGATGATTGATGATTGATGATTGATGATTGATGATTGAAGATTGATGATTGATGGTTGATGATTAATGATTGATAATTGATGATTGATGATTTATGATTGATGATTGATGATTGATGATTGATGATTGATGATTGATGATTGATGATTGATGATTGAAGATTGATGATTGATGATTGATGATCGATTATTGATGATTTATAATTGATGATTGATTATTGATGAATGGTGATTAATGATTGATGATTGATGATTGATGATTCATGATTGATAATTGATGATTGATGATTGATGATTCATGATTGATGATTGATGATTAATGATTGATGATTGATGATTGATGATTGCTGATTGATGATTGATGATTGATGATTGATGAGTGATGATTGATAACTGATAATTGATGATTGATGATTGAAGATCGATGATTGATGATTGATAATTGATGATCGATGATTGATGATTGATGATTGATGATTGATGATTGATGATTGATGATTGATGATAGATGATTGATGATTGATGATTGATGATTGATGATTGATGATTGATGATTGATGATTGAAGATTGATGATTGATGGTTGATGATTGATGATTGATAATTGATGATTGATGATTGATGATTGATGATTGATGATTGATGATTGATGATTGATGATTGATGATTAATGATTGATGATTGAAGATTGATGATTGATGATTGATGATCGATTATTGATGATTTATAATTGATGATTGATTATTGATGAATGGTGATTGATGATTGATGATTGATGATTGATGATTCATGATTGATAATTGATGATTGATGATTGATGATTCATGATTGATGATTGATGATTGATGAATGATGATTGATGAGTGATTATTGATGATTGATGATTGATGATTGATAATTGATAATCGATGATTGATGATTGATGATTAATGATTGATGATTGAAGATTGATGATTGATAATTGATGATTGGTGATTGATGGTTGATGATTGATGATTGATGATTGAAGATATATGATTGATGATTGTTGATTCATGATTGATTATTGATCATTAATGATTGATGATTTAAAATTGATGATTGATGATCGATGATTGATGATTGATGATTGATGATTGATGATTGATGATTGATGATTGATGATTGATGATTGATGATTGATGATTGATGATTGATGATTGATGATTGTTGATTGATGATTGATGATTGATGATTTATGAATGATTATTGATGATTGATGACTGATGATTGATGATTGATGATTGATGATTAATAATTGATGATTGATGATTGAATATTGATAATTGATCAATAATCATTGATGATGGATGATTGAAAATTGATGATTGATTATCGATGATAGATGATTGATGATTGATGTTTGAAGATTGATGATTAACGATTGATGATTGATGATTGATGATTGATGATTGATGATCGATGATTGATGATTGATGATTAATGATTGATAATTGAAGATTGATGATTGATGATTGATAATTGATGATTGGTAATTGATGGTTGATGATTGATGATTGATGATTGATGATTGAAGATATATGATTGATGATTGATGATTCATGATTGATGATTGATCATTAATGATAGATGATTTATGATTGATGATTGATGATTGATGATCGATGATTGATGATTGATAATTGATGATCGATGATTGATGATTGATGATTGATGATTGATGATTGATGATTGATGATTGATGATAGATGATTGATGATTGATGATTGATGATCGATGATTGATGATTGATGATTGATGATTGATGATTGATGATTGATGATTGATGATTGAAGATTGATGATTGATTTTTGATTAGTGATGATTGATAATTGATGATTGATGATTGATGATTGATGATTGATGATTGATGATTGATGATTGATGATTGATGATTGATGATTGATGATTGATGATTGATGATTGATGATTGATGATTGATGATTGATGATTGATGATTGATGATTGAAGATTGATGATTGATGATTGATGATCGATCATTGATGATTTATAAATGATGATTGATTATTGATGAATGGTGATTAATGATTGATGATTGATGATTCATGATTGATGATTGATTATTGATGATTGATGGTTCATGATTTATTATTGATGACTGATGAATGATGATTGATAATTGATGATCGATTATTGATGATTGATGATCGATGATTGATGATTGATGATTGATGATTGATGATTAATGGTTGATGATTGATGATTGATGATTGATGATTGATGATTGATGATTGATGATTGATGATTGATGATTGATAATTGATGATTGATGATTGATGATTGATGATTGATGATTGGTGATTGATGATTGATGATTGATGACTTATGATTGATGATTGATGATTGATGATTGATGATCGATGATTGATGATTGATAATTGATGATTGATGTTTGATAATTGATGATTGATGATTGATGATTGATGATGTATGATTGATGATTGATGAATGATGATTGATGATTGATAATTGATGATTGATGATTGATGATTGATGATTGAAGATTGATGATTGACTGTTGATGATTGATGATTGATGATTGATGATTGATTATTGATGATTGATGGTTGATGATTCATGATTGATGATTGAAGATAGACGATTGATGATTGATGACTAATGATTGATAATTGAAGATTGAGGATTGATGACTGATGATTGATGATTCATGATTGATGATTGATGATTCATGATTGATGATTGATGATTGATGATTGATAATTGATGATTGATAATTGATGATTGTTGATTGATGATTGATGATTGATGATTGATGAGTGATGATTGATGATTGAAAATTGATGATTGATGATTGATGATTGATGATTGATTATTGATGAATGATGGTTGATAATTAATGATTGATAATTGATGATTGGTGATTGATGATTGGTGATTGATGATTGATGATAGATGATTAATGATTGATTATTGATGATTGATGATTGGTATTTCATGATTGATGATTGATGATTGAAGATTGACGATTGATGATTGATGACTTATGATTGATGATTGAAGAGTGATGATTGATGATTGATGATTGATGATTGATGATTGAAGATTGATGATTGATGGTTGATGATTGACAATTGATGATCGATTATTGATTATTTATAAATGATGATTGATTAGTGATGAATGGTGATTAATGATTGATGATTGATGAATGATGATTCATGATTGATGATTGATTATTGATGATTGATGGTTCATGATTTATTACTGATGACTGATGAATGATGACTGATAATTGGTGATTGAGGATTGATGATTGATGATTAATGATTGTTGATTGATGATTGATGATTGAAGATTGATGATTGATGATTGATGATTGATGATTGATGATTGATGATTGATGATTAATGATTGATGATTGAAGATTGATGATTGATGATTGATAAGTGATGATCTTTTTTGATGATTGATGATTGAAGATTGATGATTGATGATTGATGATTGATGATTGATGATTGGTGATTGATGATTGATGATTGATGATTGGTGATTGATGATTGATAATTGATTGTTGATGGTTGATGATTGATGATTGATGATTGATGATCGATGATTGATCATTGATGATTGATGATTGATGATTGATGATTGATGATTGAAGATTGATGATTGATGATTGATGATTGATGATTGATGAACGATGGTTGATGATTAATGATTGATAATTGATGATTGATGATTGATGATTGATGATTGATAATTGATGATTAATAATTGATGATTGAAGATAGACGATTGATGATTGACGACTAATGATTGATAATTGAAGATTGATGATTGATGACTGATGATTGATGATTCATGATTAATGATTGATGATTGATGATTGATTATTGATGATTGATGATTGATGATTGATGATTGATGATTGATGATTGATGATTGATGATTGATGATTGATGATTGATGATTGATGATTGAGGATTGATGATTGATGATTGATGATTGATGATTGATGATTGATGATTGATGATTGATGACTTATGATGGATGATTGATGATTGATGATTGATCATGGATGATTGATGATCGATGATTGATGATTGATAATTTATGATTGACGGTTGATAATTGATGATTGATGATTGATGATTGATGATTGATGATAGATGATTGATGATCGATGATTGATGATTGATGATTGATGATTGATGATTGATGATAGATGATTTCTGATTGATTATTGATGAATGTTTATTTATGATTGAAGAATTATGATTGATGATTTATGATTCATTAATCATGATTCATGATTCATGATTGATGATTGATCGTTGATGATTGATGATTTATGATTGATGATTGATGATTGGTGATTGATGATCGATGATTGATGATTGATGATTGATGATTGATGATTGATGATTGATAATTGATGATTGATGATTGATGACTGATGATTGATGATTGATGATTGATGATTGATGATTGAAAATTGATGATTGATGATTGATGATTGATAATTGATGATTGATGAATGATGGTTAATTATTAATGATTGATAATTGATAATTGATGTTTGATGTTTGATGATTGATGATTGATGATTGATGATTGATGATTGATTATTGATGATTGATGATTGATGATTGATGATTGATGATTGATGATTGATGATTGATGATTGATGATTGATTATTGATGATTGATGATAGATGATTGATGATTGATGATTGAGGATTGATGATTGTAGATTGATGATTGACTGTTGATGATTGATGATTGATGATTGATAATTGATGATTGATGATTGATGGTTGATGATTCATGATTGATGATTGAAGATAGACGATTGATGATTGATGACTAATGATTGATAATTGATGATTGATGACTTATGATTGATGATTACTGATTGATGATTGATGATTCATGATTGATAATTGATGATCGATGATTGATGATTGATAATTGATGATTGTGTTTGATGATTGATGATTGATGACTGATGACTAATGATTGATGATTGATTATAGATGATTGATGATTGATGATTGATGATTGATGATTGAAGATTGATGATTGACTGTTGCTCATTGATGATTGATGACTGACGATTGATGATTGATGATTGATGATTGATGATTGATGGTGGATGATTGATGATTGATGATTGAAGTTAGATGATTGATGATTGTTGATTGATGAATGATAATTGAAGATTTATGATTGATGATTGATGATTAATGATTGATGATTGAAGACTGATGATTGATGATTGATAATTGATGATCTTTTTTGATGATTGATGATTAATGATTGATGATTGAAGATTGATGATTGATGATTGATGATTGAAGATTGATGATTGATGATTGATGATTGAAGATTGATGATTTATGATTGATGATTGATGACCAATGATTGATGATTGAAGATAGATGACTGATGATTGATGATTGATAATTGAGGATTAATGAGTGATGTTTGATGATTGATGATTGATGATTGATGATTGGTGATTGATGATTGATGATTGATTATTAATGATTGATGATTGAAGATAGATGACTGATGATTGATGATTGATAATTGAGGATTAATG
The DNA here is from genome assembly GCA_954870665.1 of Stratiomys singularior. NCBI lineage: Eukaryota > Metazoa > Arthropoda > Insecta > Diptera > Stratiomyidae > Stratiomys > Stratiomys singularior. The sequence continues at coordinate 59,218 of CATOZT010000330.1, forward strand.
AGTGATGTTTGATGATTGATGATTGAAGATTGATGATTTATGATTGATGATTGATGACCAATGATTGATGATTGAAGATAGATGACAGATGATTGATGATTGATAATTGAGGATTAATGAGTGATGTTTGATGATTGATGATTGAAGATTGATGATTGATGATTGATGATTGATAATTGATGATCTTTTTTGATGATTGATGATTAATGATTGATGATTGAAGATTGATGATTGATGATTGATGATTGATGATTGATGATTGATAATTTATGATTGATGATTTATGATTGATGATTGATAATTGATGATTGGTGATTGATGATTGGTGATTGATGATTGATGATTGTTTCTTGATGAATGATGATCGATGATTTATGACTGATGATTTATGATTGATGATTGATTTTTGATGATTGATGATTGAAGATTGATGATTGACTGTTGATGATTGATGATTGATGATTGATGATTGATGATTGATTATTGATGATTGATTATTGATGAATGGTGATTTATGATTGAAGAATTATGATTGATGATTGATGATTCATGATTCATTATTCATGATTCATGATTAATGATTCATGATTGATGATTGATGATTGATGATTTATGCTTGATGATTGACGATTGGTGATTGATAAGCGATGATTGATGATTGATGATTGATGATTGATAAGTGATGATCTTTTTTGATGATTGATGATTGATGATTGATGATTGAAGATTGATTATTGATGATTGATGATTGATGATTGATAATTTATGATTGATGATCTATGATTGATGAATGATAATTGATGATTGGTGATTGATGATTGGTGATTGATGATTGATGATTGTTTCTTGATGAATGATGATCGATGATTTATGACTGATGATTGATAATTAATGATTGATGATTGAAGATTGATGATTGATGATTGATGATTGATGATTGAAGATTGATGATTGATGATTGATGATTGAAGATTGATGATTTATGATTGATGATTGATGACTAATGATTGATGATTGAAGATAGATGACTGATGATTGATGATTGATAATTGAGCATTAATGAGTGATGTTTGATGATTGATGATTGATGATTGATGATTGATGATTGATGATTGGTGATTGATGATTGATGATTGATGATTAATGATTGATGATTGAAGATAGATGATTGATGATTGATGAATGATAATTGAAGATCTAAGATTGATGATTGATGATTAATGATTGATGATTGAAGATTGATGATTGATGATTGATGATTGATAATTGATGATCTTTTTTGATGATTGATGATTCATGATTGATGATTGAAGATAGACGATTGACGATTGATGACTAATGATTGATAATTGAAGATTGATGATTGATGACTAATGATTGATGATTCATGATTGATGATTGGTGATTCATGATTGATGATTGATGATTGATGATTGATAATTGATGAGTGATAATTGATGATTGATGATTGATGATTGATGATTGAAAATTGATGATTGATGATTGATGATTGATGAATGATGGTTGATGATTAATGATTGATAATTGATGATTGGTGATTGATGATTGGTGATTGATGATTGATGATAGATGATTTATGATTGATTATTGATGAATGGTGATTTATGATTGAAGAATTATGATTGATGATTGATGATTCATTATTCATGATTCATGATTAATGATGCATGATTGATGATTGATGATTGATGATTTATGCTTGATGATTGATGATTGGTGATTGATGATCGATGATTGATGATTGATGATTGATGATTGATGATTGATGATTGATAATCGATGGTTGATGATTGATGACTGATGATTGATGATTGATGATTGATGATTGATGATTGAAAATTGATGATTGGTGATTGATGATTGATGATTGATAATTGATGATTGATGAATGATGGTTGATGATTAATGATTGATAATTGATAATTGATGTTTGATGTTTGATGATTGATGATTGAAGATTGATGATTGATGATTGATGATTGATGATTGATGATTGATGATTGATAATTGATGATTGATGATTGATGATTGATGATTGATGATTGATGATTGATGATTGATGATTGATGATAGATGATTGATGATTGATGATTGATGATTGAAGATTGATGATTGACTGTTGATGATTGATGATTGATAATTGATGATTGATGATTGATGGTTGATGATTCATGATTGATGAGTGAAGCTAGACGATTGATGATTGATGGCTAATGATTGATAATTGATGATTGATGACTTATGATTGATGATTCATGATTGATGATTGATGATTCATGATTGATGATTGATGATCGATGATTGATGACTGATAATTGATGATTGATGATTGATGATTGATGACTAATTATTGATGATTGATTATAGATGATTGATGATTGATGATTGATGATTGATGATTGATGATTGATGAATGAAGATTGATGATAGACTGTTGATGATTCATGATTGATGACTGATGATTGATGATTGATGGTTGATGGTTGATGATTGATGATTGATGATTGAAGATAGATGATTGATGATTGATGATTGATGAATGATAATTGAAGATTTATGATTGATGATTGATGATAAATGATTGATGATTGAAGATTGATGATTGATGATTGATGATTGATAATTGATGATCTTTTTTGATGATTGCTGATTAATGATTGATGATTGAAGATTGATGATTGATGAAAGCTGATTGAAGATTGATGATTGATGATTGAAGATTGATGATTTATGATTGATGATTGATGACTAATGATTGATGACTGAATATAGATGACTGATATTTGATGATTGATAATTGAATATTAATGAATAATGTTGAATGATTGATGATTGATGATTGGTGATTGATGATTGATGATTGATGATTGATGATTGATGATTGATGATTGATGATTGATGATTGATGATTGATGATTGATGATTGATGATTGATGATTGATGATTGATGATTGATGATTGATGATTGATGATTGATGATTGATGATTGATGATTGATGACTGATGATTGATGATTGATGATTGATGATTAATGATTGATGATTGAAGATAGATGATTGATAATTGATGAAGGATAATTGAAGATTTATGATTGATGATTGATGATTAATGATTGATGATTGAAGATTGATGATTGATGATTGATGATTGATAATTGATGATCTTTTTTGATGATTGATGATTAATGATTGATGATTGAGATTTGATGATTGATGATTGATGATTGATGATTGATGATTGATAATTGATGATTGATGATTTATGATTGATGATTGATAATTGATGATTGGTGATTGATGATTGGTGATTGATGATTGATGATTGATTCTTGATGAATGATGATTGATGATTTATGACTGATGATTGATGATTGATTTTTGATGATTGATGATTGAAACTTGATGATTGACTGTTGATAATTGATGATCGATGATTGATGATTGATGATTGATGATTGATTATTGATGATTGATGGTTGATGATTCATGATTGATGATTCCAGATAGACGATTGACGATTGATGACTAATGATTGATAATTGAAGATTGATGATTGGTGACTGATGATTGATGATTCATGATTGATGATTGATGATTCATGATTGATGATTGATGATTGATGATTGATGATTGATGATTGATGATTGATGATTGATGATTGATGATTGATGATTGATAATTGATGATTGATGATTGATGATTGATGATTGATGATTGATGATTGATGATTGAAATTCGATGATTGATGATTGATGATTGATGATTGATGAATGATGGTTGATGATTAATGATTGATAATTGATGACTGGTGATTGATGATTGAAGAATTATGATTGATGATTGATGATTCATGATTCATTATTCATGATTCATGATTCATGATTGATGATTGATCATTGATGATTGATGATTTATGATTGATGATTGATGATTGGTGATTGATGATCGATGATTGACTGTTGATGATTGATGATTGATGATTGATGATTGATAATTGATAATTGATGATTGATGATTGATGGTTGATGATTCATGATTGATGATTGAAGATAGACGATTAATGATTGCTGACCAATGATTGATAATTGATGATTGATGACTGATGATTGATGATTCATGATTGATGATTGATGATTCATGATTGATGATTGATGATTTATGATTGATGATTGATGATTGATGATTGATGATTGATAATTGATGATTGATGATTGATGATTGATGATTGATGATTGAAATTTGATGATTGATGATTGATGATTGATGATAGATGATTTATGATTGATTATTGATGAATGGTGATTTATGATTGAAGAATTATCATTGATGATTGATGATTCATGATTCATCATTCATGATTCATGATTCATGATTCATGATTGATGATTGATCATTGATGATTGATGATTGATGATTTATGATTAATGATTAATCATTGGTGATTGATGATCGATGGTTGTTTCTTGATGAATGATGATCGATGATTTATGACTGATGATTGATGATTAATGATTGATGATTGAAGATTGATGATTGATGATTGATGATTGAGGATTGATGATTGATGATTGATGATTGATGATTGAAGATTGATGATTTATGATTGATGATTGATGACTAATGATTGATGATTGAAGATAGATGACTGATGATTGATGATTGATAATTGAGCATTAATGAGTGATGTTTGATGATTGATGATTGATGATTGATGATTGATGATTGATGATTGGTGATTGATGATTGATGATTGATGATTAATGATTGATGATTGAAGATAGATGATTGATGATTGATGAATGATAATTGAAGATCTAAGATTGATGATTGATGATTAATGATTGATGATTGAAGATTGATGATTGATGATTGATGATTGATAATTGATGATCTTTCTTGATGATTGATGATTCATGATTGATGATTGAAGATTGATTATTGATGGTTGATGATTGATGATTGATAATTTATGATTGATGATCTATGATTGATGATTGATAATTGATGATTGGTGATTGATGATTGGTGATTGATGATTGATGATTGTTTCTTGATGAATGATGATCGATTATTGATAAGTGATGATCTTTTTTGATGATTGATGATTAATGATTGATGATTGAAGATTGATTATTGATGATTGATGATTGATGATTGATAATTTATGATTGATGATCTATGATTGATGATTGATAATTGATGATTGGTGATTGATGATTGGTGATTGATGATTGATGATTGTTTCTTGATGAATGATGATCGATGATTTATGACTGATGATTGATGATTAATGATTGGTGATTGAAGATTGATGATTGATGATTGATGATTGAAGATTGATGATTGATGATTGATGATTGAAGATTGATGATTTATGATTGATGATTGATGACTAATGATTGATGATTGAAGATAGATGACTGATGATTGATGATTGATAATTGAGCATTAATGAGTGATGTTTGAGGATTGATGATTGATGATTGATGATTGATGATTGATGATTGATGATTGGTGATTGATGATTGATGATTGATGATTAATGATTGATGATTGAAGATAGATGATTGATGATTGATGAATGATAATTGAAGATCTAAGATTGATGATTGATGATTAATGATTGATGATTGAAGATTGATGATTGATGATTGATGATTGATTATTGATGATCTTTTTTGATGATTGATGATTCATGATTGATGATTGAAGATAGACGATTGACGATTGATGACTAATGATTGATAATTGAAGAATGATTATTGATGACTGATGATTGATGATTCATGATTGATGATTGGTGATTCATGATTGATGATTGATGATTGATGATTGATAATTGATGAGTGATAATTGATGATTAATGATTGATGATTGAAAATTGATAATTGATGATTGATGATTGATGATTGATGAATGATGGTTGATGATTAATGATTGATAATTGATGATTGGTGATTGATGATTGGTGATTGATGATTGATGATAGATGATTTATGATTGATTATTGATGAATGGTGATTTATGATTGAAGAATTATGATTGATGATTGATGATTCATTATTCATGATTCATGATTAATGATGCATGATTGATGATTGATGATTTATGCTTGATGATTGATGATTGGTGATTGATGATCGATGATTGATGATTGATGATTGATGATTGATGATTGATAATCGATGGTTGATGATTGATGACTGATGATTGATGATTGACGATTGATGATTGATGATTGATGATTGATGATTGATGATTGGTGATTGATGATTGATGATTGATAATTGATGATTGATGAATGATGGTTGATGATTAATGATTGATAATTGATAATTGATGTTTGATGTTTGATGATTGATGATTGAAGATTGATGGTTGATGATTGGTGATTGATGATTGATGATTGATGATTGATGATTGATGATTGATGATTGATGATTGATGATTGATGATTGATGATTGATGATTGATGATTGATGATAGATGATTGATGATTGATGATTGATGATTGAAGATTGATGATTGACTGTTGGTGATTGATGATTGATAATTGATGATTGATGATTGATGGTTGATGATTCATGATTGATGAGTGAAGCTAGACGATTGATGATTGATGACTAATGATTGATAATTGATGATTGATGACTTATGATTGATGATTCATGATTGATGATTGATGATTCATGATTGATGATTGATGATCGATGATTGATGACTGATAATTGATGATTGATGATTGATGATTGATGACTAATGATTGATGATTGATTATAGATGATTGATGATTGATGATTGATGATTGATGATTGATGAATGAAGATTGATGATAGACTGTTGATGATTCATGATTGATGACTGATGATTGATGATTGATGGTTGATGGTTGATGATTGATGATTGATGATTGAAGATAGATGATTGATGATTGATGATTGATGAATGATAATTGAAGATTTATGATTGATGATTGATGATAAATGATTGATGATTGAAGATTGATGATTGATGATTGATGATTGATAATTGATGATCTTTTTTGATGATTGCTGATTAATGATTGATGATTGAAGATTGATGATTGATGAAAGCTGATTGAAGATTGATGATTGATGATTGAAGATTGATGATTTATGATTGATGATTGATGACGAATGATTGATGACTGAATATAGATGACTGATATTTGATGATTGATAATTGAATATTAATGAATAATGTTGAATGATTGATGATTGATGATTGGTGATTGATGATTGATGATTGATGATTGATGATTGATGATTGATGATTGATGATTGATGATTGATGATTGATGATTGATGATTGATGATTGATGATTGATGATTGATGATTGATGATTGATGATTGATGACTGATGATTGATGATTGATGATTGATGATTAATGATTGATGATTGAAGATAGATGATTGATAATTGATGAAGGGTAATTGAAGATTTATGATTGATGATTGATGATTAATGATTGATGATTGAAGATTGATGATTGATGATTGATGATTGATAAATGATGATCTTTTTTGATGATTGATGATTAATGATTGATGATTGAGATTTGATGATTGATGATTGATGATTGATGATTGATAATTGATGATTGATGATTTATGATTGATGATTGATAATTGATGATTGGTGATTGATGATTGGTGATTGATGATTGATTATTGATTCTTGATGAATGATGATTGATGATTTATGACTGATGATTGATGATTGATGATTGATTTTTGATGATTGATGATTGAAGCTTGATGATTGACTGTTGATGATTGATGATCGATGATTGATGATTGATGATTGATGATTGATTATTGATGATTGATGGTTGATGATTCATGATTGATGATTCCAGATAGACGATTGACGATTGATGACTAATGATTGATAATTGAAGATTGATGATTGGTGACTGATGATTGATGATTCATGATTGATGATTGATGATTCATGATTGATGATTGATGATTGATGATTGATGATTGATGATTGATGATTGATGATTGATGATTGATGATTGATGATTGATGATTGATGATTGATAATTGATGAGTGATGATTGATGATTGATGATTGATGATTGATGATTGATGATTGAAATTCGATGATTGATGATTGATGATTGATGATTGATGAATGATGGTTGATGATTAATGATTGATAATTGATGATTGGTGATTGATGATTGAAGAATTATGATTGATGATTGATGATTCATGATTCATTATTCATGATTCATGATTCATGATTGATGATTGATCATTGATGATTGATGATTTATGATTGATGATTGATGATTGGTGATTGATGATCGATGATTGACTGTTGATGATTGATGATTGATGATTGATGATTGATGATTGATAATTGATAATTGATGATTGATGATTGATGGTTGATGATTCATGATTGATGATTGAAGATAGACGATTGATGATTGATGACTAATGATTGATAATTGATGATTGATGACTGATGATTGATGATTCATGATTGATGATTGATGATTCATGATTGATGATTGATGATTTATGATTGATGATTGATGATTGATGATTGATGATTGATAATTGACGATTGATGATTGATGATTGATGATTGATGATTGAAATTTGATGATCGATGATTGATGATTGATGATAGATGATTTATGATTGATTATTGATGAATGGTGATTTATGATTGAAGAATTATCATTGATGATTGATGATTCATGATTCATTATTCATGATTCATGATTCATGATTGATGATTGATCATTGATGATTGATGATTTATGATTGATGATTAATCATTGGTGATTGATGATCGATGATTGATGATTGATGATTGATGATTGATAATTGATGATTGATGATTGATGACTGATGATTGATGATTGATGATTGCAGATTGATGATTGACTGTTGATGATTGATGATTGATGATTGAAGATTGATGATTGACTGTTGATGATTGATGATTGATGATTGATGATTGATAATTGATGATTGATAATTGATGGTTGATGATTCATGATTGATGATTGAAGATAGACGATTGATGATTGATGACTAATGATTGATAATTGATGAGTGATGACTGATGATTGATGATTCATGATTGATGTTTGTTGATTCATGATTGATGATTGATAATCGATGATTGATGATTGATAATTGATGATTGATGTTTGATGATTGATGATTGATGATTGATGACTAATGATTGATGATTGATGATATATGATTGATGATTGATGATTGATGATTGATGATTGATGATTGAAGATTGATGATTGACTGTTGATGATTGATGATTGATGACTGATGATTGATGATTGATGGTTGATGATTGATTATTAATGATTGAAGATAGATGATTGATGATTGATGATTGATGAATGATAATTGAAGATTTATGATTGATGATAGATGATTGATGATTAATGATTGATGATTGAAGATTGATGATTGATGATTGATGATTGATAATTGATGATCTTTTTTGATGATAGATGATTAATGATTGATGATTGAAGATTGATGATTGATGATTGATGATTGATAATATATGATTGATGATTTATGATTGACGATTGATAATTGATGATTGGTGATTGATGATTGGTGATTGATGATTGATGATTGTTTCTTGATGAATGATGATTGATGATTTATGACTGATGATTGATGATTGATGATTGATTTTTGATGATTGATGATTGAAGATTGATGATTGACTGTTGATGATTGATGATTGATTATTGATGATTGATGATTGATGATTGATGATTGATGATTGATGATTGATGATTGATGATTGATGATTGATGATTGATTATTGATGATTGATGGTTGATGATTCATGATTCATGATTGAAGATAGACGATTGACGATTGATGACTAATGATTGATAATTGAAGATTGATGATTGATGACTGATGATTGATGATTCATGATTGATGATGCATGATTCATGATTGATGATTGATGATTGATGATTGATAATTGATGATTAATAATTGATGATTGATGAATGGTGATTGATGATTGATGATTGAAAATTGATGATTGATGATTTTTGATTGATGATTGATGATTGATGATTGATGAATGATGGTTGATGATAAATGATTGATAATTGATGATTGATGATTGATAATTGATGATTGATGAATGATGGTTGATGATTAATGATTGATAATTGATAATTGATATTTGATATTTGATGATTGATGATTGATGATTGATGATTGATGATTGATTATTGATGATTGATGATTGATGATTGATGATAGATGATTGATGATTGATGATTGATGATTGATGATTGAAGATTGATGATTGACTGTTGATGATTGATGATTGATGATTGATAATTGATGATTGATGATTGATGGTTGATGTTTCATGATTGATGATTGAAGATAGTTGATTGATGATTAATGACTAATGATTGATAATTGATGATTGATGACTGATGATTGATGATTCATGATTGATGATTGATGATTCATGATTGATGATTGATGATCGATGATTGATGATTGATAATTGATGATTGATGTTTGATGATTGATGATTGATGATTGATGACTAATGATTGATGATTGATGATAGATGATTGATGATTGATGATTTATGATTGAAGATTGATGATTGACTGTTGATGATTGATGATTGATGACTGATGATTGATGATTGATGGTTGATGATTGATTATTAATGATTGAAGATAGATGATTGATGATTGATGATTGATGAATGATAATTGAAGATTTATGATTGATGATTGATGATTGATGATTAATGATTGATGATTGAAGATTGAGGATTGATGATTGATGATTGATAATTGTTGATGTTTTTTGATGATTGATGATTAATGATTGATGATTGAAGATTGATGATTGATGATTGATGATTGATGATTGATGATTGATGATTGATGATTGAAGATTGATGACTGATGATTGATGATTGAAGATTGATGATTTATGATTGATGATTGATGACTAATGATTGATGATTGAAGATTGATTACTGATGATTAATGATTGATAATTGAGGATTAATGAGTGATGATTGATGATTGATGATTGATAATTGGTGATTGATGATTGATGATTGATGATTGATGATTGATGATTGATGATTGATGATTGTTGATTGATGATTGATGATTAATGATTGATGATTGAATATAGATTATTGATGATTGATGATTGATGAATGATAATTCAAGATTTATGATTGATGATTGATGATTAATGATTGATGATTGAAGATTGATGATTGATGATTGATGATTGATAATTGGTGATCTTTTTTGATGATTGATGATTGAAGATTGATGATTGACTGTTGATGATTGATGATTGATGACTGATGATTGAAGATTGATGATTGATGATTGATGATTGATGATTGATAATATATGATTGATGATTTATGATTGACGATTGATAATTGATGATTGGTGATTGATGATTGGTGATTGATGATTGATGATTGTTTCTTGATGAATGATGATTGATGATTTATGACTGATGATTGATGATTGATGATTGATTTTTGATGATTGATGATTGAAGATTGATGATTGACTGTTGATGATTGATGATTGATTATTGATGAATGATGATTGATGATTGATGATTGATGATTGATGATTGATGATTGATGATTGATTATTGATGATTGATGGTTGATGATTCATGATTGATGATTGAAGATAGACGATTGACGATTGATGACTAATGATTGATAATTGAAGATTGATGATTGATGACTGATGATTGATGATTCATGATTGATGATTGATGATTCATGATTGATGATTGATGATTGATGATTGATGATTGATAATTGATGATTGATAATTGATGATTGATGAATGGTGATTGATGATTGATGATTGAAAATTGATGATTAATGATTGATGAATGATGGTTGATGATAAATGATTGATAATTGATGATTGATAATTGATGATTGATGAATGATGGTTGATGATTAATGATTGATAATTGATAATTGATATTTGATATTTGATATTTGATGATTGATGATTGATGATTGATGATTGATTATTGATGATTGATGATTGATGATTGATGATTGATGATTGATGATTGATGATTGATGATTGATGATTGAAGATTGATGATTGACTGTTGATGATTGAAGATTGATGATTGATAATTGATGATTGATGGTTGATGTTTCATGATTGATGATTGAAGATAGATGATTGATGATTAATGACTAATGATTGATAATTGATGATTGATGACTGATGATTGATGATTCATGATTGATGATTGATGATTCATGATTGATGATTGATGATCGATGATTGATGATTGATAATTGATGATTGATGTTTGATGATTGATGATTGTTGATTGATGACTAATGATTGATGATTGATGATAGATGATTGATGATTGATGATTGATGATTGAAGATTGATGATTGACTGTTGATGATTGATGATTGATGACTGATGATTGATGATTGATGGTTGATGATTGATTATTAATGATTGAAGATAGATGATTGATGATTGATGAATGATAATTGAAGATTTATGATTCATGATTGATGATTAATGATTGATGATTGAAGATTGATGATTGATGATTGATAATTGTTGATGTTTTTTGATGATTGATGATTAATGATTGATGATTGAAGATTGATGATTGATGATTGATGATTGAAGATTGATGACTGATGATTGATGATTGAAGATTGATGATTTATGATTGATGATTGATGACTAATGATTGATGATTGAAGATTGATTACTGATGATTAATGATTGATAATTGAGGATTAATGAGTGATGATTGATGATTGATGATTGATGATTGATGATTCATGATTGCTGATTGATGATGGATGATTAATGATTGATGATTGAAGATAGATGATTGATGATTGATGATTGATGAATGATAATTCAAGATTTATGATTGATGATTGATGATTAATGATTGATGATTGAAGATTGATGATTGATGATTGATGATTGATAATTGATGATCTTTTTTGATGATTGATGATTAATGATTGATGATTGAAGATTGATGATTGACTGTTGATGATTGATGATTGATGACTGATGATTGAAGATTGATGATTGATGATTGATGATTGATGATTGATAATATATGATTGATGATTTATGATTGACGATTGATAATTGATGATTGGTGATTGATGATTGGTGATTGATGATTGATGATTGTTTCTTGATGAATGATGATTGATGATTTATGACTGATGATTGATGATTGATGATTGATTTTTGATGATTGATGATTGAAGATTGATGATTGACTGTTGATGATTGATGATTGATTATTGATGATTGATGATTGATGATTGATGATTGATGATTGATGATTGATGATTGATGATTGATGATTGATTATTGATGATTGATGGTTGATGATTCATGATTGATGATTGAAGATAGACGATTGACGATTGATGACTAATGATTGATAATTGAAGATTGATGATTAATGACTGATGATTGATGATTCATGATTGATGATTGATGATTCATGATTGATGATTGATGATTGATGATTGATGATTGATAATTGATGATAATAATTGATGATTGATGAATGGTGATTGATGATTGATGATTGAAAATTGATGATTGATGATTGATGATTGATGAATGATGGTTGATGATAAATGATTGATAATTGATGATTGATGATTGATAATTGATGATTGATGAATGATGGTTGATGATTAATGATTGATAATTGATAATTGATATTTGATGATTGATGATTGATGATTGATGATTGATGATTGATGATTGATGATTGATGATTGATGATTGATGATTGATGATTGATTATTGATGATTGATGATTGATGATTGATGATTGATGATTGATGATTGATGATTGATGATTGATGATTGAAGATTGATGATTGACTGTTGATGATTGATGATTGATGATTGATGATTGATAATTGATGATTGATGATTGATGGTTGATGTTTCATGATTGATGATTGAAGATAGATGATTGATGATTAATGACTAATGATTGATAATTGATGATTGATGACTGAACATTGATGATTCATGATTGATGATTGATGATTCATGATTGATGATTGATGATCGATGATTGGTGATTGATAATTGATGATTGATGTTTGATGATTGATGATTGATGATTGATGATTGATGACTAATGATTGATGATTGATGATAGATGATTGATGATTGATGATTGATGATTGAAGATTGATGATTGACTGTTGATGATTGATGATTGATGACTGATGATTGATGATTGATGGTTGATGATTGATTATTAATAATTGAAGATAGATGATTGATGATTGATGATTGATGAATGATAATTGAAGATTTATGATTGATGATTGATGATTAATGATTCATGATTGAAGATAGATGATTGAAGATTTAATTGATGATTGATGATTGATGATTAATGATTGATGATTGAAGATTGATGATTGATGATTGATGATTGATAATTGATGATCATTTTTGATGATTGATTATTAATGATTGATGATTGAAGATTGATGATTGATGATTGATGATTGATAATTTATGATTGATGATTTATGATTGATGATTGATAATTGATGATTGGTGATTGATTATTGGTGATTGATGATTGATGATTGTTTCTTGATGAATGATGATTGATGATTTATGACTGATGATTGATGATTGATGATTGATTTTTGATGATTGATGGTTGATGATTCATGATTGATGATTGAAGATAGACGATTGACGATTGATGACTAATGATTGATAATTGAAGATTGATGATTGATGACTGATGATTGATGATTCATGATTGATGATTGATGATTCATGATTGATGATTGATGATTGATGATTGATAATTGATGATTGATAATTGATGATTGATGATTGATGATTGATGATTGAAAATTGATGATTGATGATTGATGATTGATGATTGATGATTGATGAATGATGGTTGATGATTAATGATTTATAATTTATGATTGATGATTGATAATTGATGATTGATGAATGATGGTTGATGATTAATGATTGATAATTGATAATTGATATTTGATAGTTGATGATTGATGATTGATGATTGATTATTGATGATTGATGATTGATGATTGATGATTGATGATTGATGATTGATGATTGATGATTGATGATTGATGATTGATGATTGATGATTGATGATTGATGATTGATGATTGATGATTGATGATTGATGATTGATGATTGATGATTGAAGATTGATGATTGACTGTTGATGATTGATGATTGATGATTGATAATTGATGATTGATGATTGATGGTTGATGATTCATGATTGATGATTGAAGATAGACGATTGATGATTGATGACTAATGATTGATAATTGATAATTGATGATTGATGACTGATGATTGATGATTCATGATTGATGATTGATGATTCATGATTGATGATTGATGATCGATGATTGATGATTGATAATTGATGATTGATGTTTGATGATTGATGAGTGATGATTGATGACTAATGATTGATGATTGATGATAGATGAATGATGATTGATGATTGATGATTGAAGATTGATGATTGACTGTTGATGATTGATGATTGGTGATTGATGATTGATAATTGATTGTTGATGGATGATGATTGATGATTGATGATTGATGATTGATGATCGATGATTGATGATTTATGATTAATGATTGATAATTGATGATTGATGATTGATGATTGATAATTGATGATTGATAATTGATGATTGAAGATAGGCGATTGATGATTGATGACTAATGATTGATAATTGAAGATTGATGATTGATGACTGATGATTGATAATTGATGATCTTTTTTGATGATTGATGATTAATGATTGATGATTGAAGATTGATGATTGATGATTGATGACTGATGATTGAAGATTGATGAAAGATGATTGATGATTGAAGATTGATGATTTATGATTGATGATTGATGACTAATGACTGATGATTGAAGATTGAAGACTGATGATTAATGATTGATAATTGAGGATTAATGAGTGATGATTGATGATTGATGATTGCTGATTGGTGATTGATGATTGATGATTGATGATTGATGATTGATGATTGATGATTGATGATTGATGATTGATGATTGATGTTTGATGATTGATGATTGATGATTGATGATTGATGATTAATGATTGATGATTGAAGATAGATCTTTGATGATTGATGATTGATGATTGATGATTGATGATTGATGATTGATAATTGATGATTGGTGATTGATGATTGGTGATTGATGATTGATGATTGATTCTTGATGAATGATGATTGACGATTTATGACTGATGATTGATGATTGATGATTGATGATTGATTTTTGATGATTGATGATTGAAGTTTGATGATTGATGGTTAATGATTGATGATTGATGATTGATGATTGATAATTGATAATTAATGATTGGTATTTCATGATGGATGATTGATGACTGAAGATTGATGAATGATGATTGATGACTAATGATTGATGATTGAAGAGTGATCTTTGATGATTGATGATTGATGATTGATGATGATTGATTGATGATTGATGATTGATGATTGGTGATTGATGATTGATAATTGATTGTTGATGGATGATGATTGATGATTGATGATTGATGATTGATGATCGATGATTGATGATTTATGATTAATGATTGATAATTGATGATTGATGATTGATGATTGATAATTGATGATTAATAATTGATGATTGAAGATAGACGATTGATGATTGATGACTAATGATTGATAATTGAAGATTGATGATTGATGACTGATGATTGATGATTCATTATTAATGATTGATGATTGATGATTGATGATTGATGATTGATGATTGATAATTGATGATTGATGATTAATGATTAATGATTGATGATTGATGATTGATGATTGTGATTGATGATTGATGATTGATGATTGATGATTGATGATTGATGATTGATGATTGATGACTCATGATTGATGATTGATGATTGATGATTGATGATTGATGATTGATGATTGACGATCGATGATTGATGATTGATAATTGATGATTGATGTTTGATAATTGATGATTGATGATTGATGATTGATGATTGATGATTGATGATTGATGATAGATGATTGATGATTGATGATTGATGATTGATGATTGATGATTGAAGATTGATGATTGACTGTTGATGATTGATGATTGATGATTGATTATTGGTGATTGATGGTTGATGTTTCATGATTGATGATTGAAGATAGACGATTGATGATTGATGATTGATGAATGATAATTGAAGATTTATGATTGATGATTGATGATTAATTATTGATGATTGAAGATTGATGATTGATGATTGATGATTGATAATTGATGATCTTTTTTGATGATTGATGATTAATGATTGATGATTGAAGATTGATGATTGATGATTGATGATTGATGATTGATGATTGATGATTGAAGATTGATGACAGATGATTGAAGATTGATGATTTATGATTGGTGGTTGATGACTAATGATTGATGATTGAAGATTGATGACTGATGATTAATGATTGATAATTGAGGATTAATGAGTGATGATTGATGATTGATGATTGCTGATTGGTGATTGATGATTGATGATTGATGATTGATGATTGATGATTGATGATTGATGATTGATGATTGATGATTGATGATTGAAGATTGATGACAGATGATTGAAGATTGATGATTTATGATTGATGATTGATGACTAATGATTGATGATTGAAGATTGAAGACTGATGATTAATGATTGATAATTGAGGATTTATGATTGATGATTGATGATTAATGATTGATGATTGAAGATTGATGATTGATGATTGATGATTGATAATTGATGATGTTTTTCGATGATTGATGATTAATGATTGATGATTGATGATTGAAGATTGATGATTGATGATTGATGATTGATGATTGATGATTGATAATTGATGATTGATGATTGATGATTGATGATTGATGATTGATGATTGATGATTGATAATTGATGATTGGTGATTGATGATTGGTGATTGATGATTGATGATTGATTCTTGATGAATGATGATTGATGATTTATGACTGATGATTGATGATTGATGATTGATGATTGATTTTTGATGATTGATGATTGAAGTTTGATGATTGATGGTTAATGATTGATGATTGATGATTGATGATTGATAATTGATAATTAATGATTGGTATTTCATGATGGATGATTGATGACTGAAGATTGATGAATGATGATTGATGACTAATGATTGATGATTGAAGAGTGATCTTTGATGATTGATGATTGATGATTGATGATGATTGATTGATGATTGATGATTGATGATTGGTGATTGATGATTGATAATTGATTGTTGATGGATGATGATTGATGATTGATGATTGATGATTGATGATCGATGATTGATGATTTATGATTAATGATTGATAATTGATGATTGATGATTGATGATTGATAATTGATGATTAATAATTGATGATTGAAGATAGACGATTGATGATTGATGACTAATGATTGATAATTGAAGATTGATGATTGATGACTGATGATTGATGATTCATTATTAATGATTGATGATTGATGATTGATGATTGATGATTGATGATTGATAATTGATGATTGATGATTAATGATTGATGATTGATGATTGATGATTGTGATTGATGATTGATGATTGATGATTGATGATTGATGATTGATGATTGATGATTGATGACTCATGATTGATGATTGATGATTGATGATTGATGATTGATGATTGATGATTGATGATTGATGATTGATGATTGATGATTGATGATTGATGATTGACGATCGATGATTGATGATTGATAATTGATGATTGATGTTTGATAATTGATGATTGATGATTGATGATTGATGATTGATGATTGATGATTGATGATTGATGATAGATGATTGATGTTTGATGATTGATGATTGATGATTGATGATTGAAGATTGATGATTGACTGTTGATGATTGATGATTGATGATTGATTATTGATGATTGATGGTTGATGTTTCATGATTGATGATTGAAGATAGACGAGTGATGATTGATGATTGATGAATGATAATTGAAGATTTATGATTGATGATTGATGATTAATTATTGATGATTGAAGATTGATGATTGATGATTGATGATTGATAATTGATGATCTTTTTTGATGATTGATGATTAATGATTGATGATTGAAGATTGATGATTGATGATTGATGATTGATGATTGATGATTGATGATTGATGATTGAAGATTGATGACAGATGATTGAAGATTGATGATTTATGATTGGTGATTGATGACTAATGATTGATGATTGAAGATTGATGACTGATGATTAATGATTGATAATTGAGGATTAATGAGTGATGATTGATGATTGATGATTGCTGATTGGTGATTGATGATTGATGATTGATGATTGATGATTGATGATTGATGATTGATGATTGATGATTGATGATTGATGATTGATGATTGATGATTGATGATTGATGATTGATGATTGATGATTGATGATTGATGATTAATGATTGATGATTGAAGATAGATGTTTGATGATTGATGATTGATGAATGATAATTCAAGATTTATGATTGATGATTGATGATTAATGATTGATGATTGAAGATTGATGATTGATGATTGATGATTGATAATCGATGAATGATGATTGATGATTTATGACTGATGATTGATGATTGATGATTGATTTTTGATGATTGATGATTGAAGTTTGATGATTGATGGTTAATGATTGATGATTGATGATTGATAATTGATGATTAATGATTGGTATTTCATGATGGATGATTGATGACTGAAGATTGATGAATGATGATTGATGATTGATAATTGATTATTGATTAGTGATGATTGATAATTGATTATTCATGATCGATGGGTGATGATTGATGATTGATGATTGGTGATTGATGATTGATAATTGATTGTTGATGGATGATGATTGATGATTGATGATTGATGATCGGTGATTGATGATTTATGATTAATGATTGATAATTGATGATTGATGAGTGATGATTGATGATTGATAATTGATGATTAATAAATGATGATTGAAGATAGACGTTTGATGATTGATGACTAATGATTGGTAATTGAAGATTGATAATTGATGACTGATGATTGATGATTCATTATTAATGATTGATGATTGATGATTGATGATTGATGATTGATAATTGATGATTGATGATTAATGATTGATGATTGATGATTGATGAATGTGATTGATGATTGATATTTGATGATTGATGATTGATGATTGATGATTGATGACTCATGATTGATGATTGATGATTGATGATTGATGATTGATGATCGATGATTGATGATTGATAATTGATGATTGATGTTTGATAATTGATGATTGATGATTGATGATTGATGATTGATGATAGATGATTGATGATTGATGATTGATGATTGATGATTGATGATTGATGATTGATGATTGATGATTGATGATTGATGATTGATGATTGATGATTGATGATTGATGATTGAAGATTGATGATTGACTGTTGATGATTGATGATTGATGATTGATTATTGATGATTGATGGTTGATGTTTCATGATTGATGATTGAAGATAGACGATTGATGATTGATGACTAATGATTGATAATTGAAGATTGATGATTGACGACTGATGATTGATGATTCATGATTGATGATTGATGATTCACGATTCATGATTGATGATTGATGATTGATGATTGATAATTGATGATTGATAATTGATGATTGATGATTGATGATTGATGATTGAAAATTGATGATTGATGATTGATGATTGATGATTGATGATTGATGAATGATGGTTGATGATTAATGATTGATAATTGATGATTGATGATTGGTGATTGGTGATTTATGGTTAATGATGGTTGATTTATGATTGATTATTGATGAATGGTGATTTATGATTGAAGAAGTATGATTGATGATTGATGATTCATGATTCATTATTCATGATTCATGATTCATGATTCATGATTCATGATTCATGATTGATGATTGATCATTGATGATTGATGATTTATGATTGATGATTGATGATTGATGATTGATGATTTGTGATTGATGATCAATGATTGATGATTGATGATTGATGATTGATGATTGATGATTGATAATTGATGATTGATGATTGATGACTGATGATTGATGATTGATGATTGATGATTGATGATTGATGATTGATGATTGATGATTGATGATTGATGATTGATGATTGATGATTGATGATTGATGATTGATGATTGATGATTGATGATTGATGATTGATGATTGATGATTGATGATTGATGATTGAAGATTGATGATTGATGATTGATGATTGAAAATTGATGATTGATGAATGATGGTTGATGATTAATGATTGATAATTGATAATTGATGATTGATGTTTGATGATTGATGATTGATGATTGATGATTAATGATTGATGATTGATGATTGATGATTGATTATTGATGATTGATGATAGATGATTGATGATTGATGATTGATGATTGATGATTGATGATTGAAGATTGATGATTGACTGTTGATGATTGATGATTGATAATTGATGATTGATGATTGATGGTTGGTGATTCATGATTGATGAATGAAAATAGACGGTTGATGGCTGATGACTAATGATTGATAATTGATGATTGATGACTGATGATTGATGATTCATGATTGATGATTGATGATTCATGATTGATGATTGATGATCGATGATTGATGATTGATAATTGATAATTGATGATTGATGTTTGATGATTGATGATTGATGATTGATGACTAATGATTGATGATTGATGATAGATGATTGATGATTGATGATTGATGATTGATGATTGATGATTGAAGATTGATGATTGCCTGTTGATGATTGATGATTGATGACTGATGATTGATGATTGATGGTTGATGATTGATGATTGATGATTGAAGATAGATGATTGATGATTGATGAATGATAATTGAAGATTTACGATTGATGATTGATGAATAATGATTGATGATTGAAGATTGATGATTGATGATTGATGATTGATAATTGATGATCTTTTTTGATGATTGATGATTGAAGATTGATGATTGATGATTGATGATGTAAGATTGATGATTGATGATTGATGATTGATGATTGAAGATTGATGATTTATGATTGATGGTTGATGACTAATGATTGATGATTGAAAATTGATGACTGATGCTTTATGATTGATAATTGATGATTAATGATTGATGATTGAAGATTGATGATTGATGATTGATGATTGATGATTGATGATTGATGATTGATGATTGATGATTGATGATTGATGATTAATGATTGATGATTGAAGATTGATGATTGATGATTGATGATTGATGATTGATAATTGATGATTGATGATTTATGATTGATGATTGATAATTGATGATTGGTGATTGATGATTGGTGATTGATGATTGATGATTGATTCTTGATGAATGATGTTTGATGATTTATGACTGATGATTGATGGTTGATAATTGATTTTTGATGATTGATGATTGAAGATTGATGGTTGATGGTTCATGATTGATGATTGATGATTGATAATTGATGATTAATGATTGGTATTTCATGATTGATGATTGATGACTGAAGATTGATGATTGATGATTGATGACTAACGATAGATGATTGAAGAATGATGTTTGATGATTGATGATTGATGATTGATGATTGATGATTGATGATTGATAATTGATGATCTTTTTTGATGATTGATGATTAATGATTGATGATTGAAGATTGGTGATTGATGATTGATGATTGAAGATTGATGATTGATGATTGATGATTGATGATTGAAGATTGATGATTTATGATTGATGGTTGATGACTAATGATTGATGATTGAAGATTGATGACTGATGATTGATGATTGATAATTGAGGATTAATGAGTGATGATTGATGATTGATGATTGATGATTGATGATTGGTGAATGATGATTGATGATTGATGATTGATGATTAATGATTGATGATTGAAGAAAGATGATTGATGATTGATGAATGATAATTGAAGATTGATGATTGATGATTAATGATTGATGATTGAAGATTGATGATTGATGATTGATGATTGATGATTGATGATTGATGATTGATGATTGATGATTGATGATTGATGATTAATGATTGATGATTGAAGATTGATGATTGATGATTGATGATTGATGATTTATAATTGATGATTGATGATTGATGATTGATAATTGATGATTGGTGATTGATGATTGGTGATTGATGATTGATGATTGATTCTTGATGAATGATGTTTGATGATTTATGACTGATGATTGATGGTTGATAATTGATTTTTGATGATTGATGATTGAAGATTGATGATTGATGGTTCATGATTGATGAATGATGATTGATAATTGATGATTAATGATTGGTATTTCATGATTGATGATTGATGACTGAAGATTGATGATTGATGATTGATGACTAACGATTGATGATTGAAAATTGATGATTGATGATTGATGATTGATGAATGATGGTTGATGATTAATGATTGAGAATTGATGATTGATGATTGGTGATTGGTGATTTATGATTGATGATGGTTGATTTATGATTGATTATTGATGAATGGTGATTTATGATTGAAGAATTATGATTGATGATTGATGATTCATGATTCATTATTCATGATTCATGATTCATGATTCATGATTCATGATTGATGATTGATCATTGATGATTGATGATTGAAGATAGACGATTGATGATTGATGATTGATGATTGATGATCAATGATTAATGATTGATGATTGATGATTGATGATTGATGATTGATGATTGATAATTGATGATTGATGATTGATGACTGATGATTGATGATTGATGATTGATGATTGATGATTGATAATTGATGATCTTTTTTGATGATTGATGATTAATGATTGATGATTGAAGATTGATGATTGATGATTGATGATTAAAGATTGATGATTGATGATTGATGATTGAAGATTGATGATTTATGATTGATGGTTGATGACTAATGATTGATGATTGAAGATTGATGACTGATGATTGATGATTGATAATTGAGGATTAATGAGTGATAATTGATGATTGATGATTGATGATTGGTGATTAATGATTGATGATTGATGATTGATGATTGATGATTAATGATTGATGATTGAAGAAAGATGATTGATGATTGATGAATGATAATTGAAGATTGATGATTGATGATTGAGGATTAATGATTGATGATTGAAGATTGATGATTGATGATTGATGATTGATGATTGATGATTGATGATTGATGATTGATGATTGATGATTGATGATTGATGATTAATGATTGATGATTGAAGATTGGTGATTGATTATTGATGATTGATGATTGATGATTGATAATTGATGATTGATGATTGATGATTGATAATTGATGATTGGTGATTGATGATTGGTGATTGATGATTGATGATTGATTCTTGATGAATGATGTTTGATGCTTTATGACTGATGATTGATGGTTGATAATTGATTTTTGATGATTGATGATTGAAGATTGATGATTGATGGTTCATGATTGATGATTGATGATTGATAATTGATGATTAATGATTGGTATTTCATGATTGATGATTGATGACTGAAGATTGATGATTGATGACTAACGATTGATGATTGAAGAATGATGTTTGATGATTGATGATTGATGATTGATGATTGATGATGAATGATTGATGATTGATGATTGATGATTGATGATCGATGAATGATGATTTATGATTGATGAATTAAGATTGATGATTGATGATTGATGATTGATGAGTGATGAATGATGGTTTAAGATTAATGATTGATAATTGATGATTAGTGATTGATGATTGGTGATTGATGATTGATGATAGATTATTTATGATTGATTATTGATGAATTGTGATTTATGATTGAAGAATTATGATTGATGATTTATGATTCATGATTGATGATTGATCATTGATGATTGATGTTTTATGATTGATGATTGATGATTGGTGATTGATGATCGATGATTGATAATTGATGGATGATGTTTGATGATTGATGATTGATGATTGATGATTGATGATTGATGATAGATGATTGATGATTGATGATTGATGATTGATGATTGATGATTGATGATTGATGATTGATGATTGATGATTGATGATTGATGATTGATGATTGATGATTGATGATTGATGATTGATGATTGATGATTGATGGTTGATGATAAATGACCGATGATTGATGATTGAAGATTGATGATTGACTGTTGATGATTGATGATTGATAATTGATGATTTGTAATTGATGATTGATGATTGATGATTAATGATTGATGATTGAAAATTGATGATTGATGATTGATAATTGATGATTGATGATTGATGATTGATGATTGATGACTTATGATTGATGATTAATGATTGATGATTGAGGATTGACGATTGATTATTGATGACTAATGATTGATGATTGAAGATTGATGATTGATGATTGACGATTGATGATTGATGACTAATGATTGATGATTGAAGATTGATGATTAATGATTGATGATTGATGATTGATGATTGATGATTGATAATTGATGATTGATGATTAATGATTGATGATTGATGATTTATGATTGATGACTTTTGATTGATGATTAATGATTGATGATTGAGGATTGACGATTGATGATTGATGACTAATGATTGATGATTGAAGATTGATGATTGATGATTGATGATTGATGATTGATGATTGATGATTGAGGTATTGATTAGTGATGATTGATAATTGAAGATTGATGATTGATGATTGATGATGGATGATTGACAATTGATGATTGATGATTGTTGATTGATGATTGATGATTGATAATTGATGATTGATGATTGATGAATGATGATTGATGATTCATTATTCATGATTGATGATTCATGATTGATGTTTGATGATTGATGATTGATGATTGATGATTGATGATTGATGATTGATGATTGATTATTGATGATTGATGATTGATGATTGATGACTGATGATTGATGATTGATGATTGATGATTGATGATTGATGATTGATGATTGAGGATTGACGATTGATGATTGATGACTAATGATTGATGATTGAAGATTGATGATTGATGATTGATGATTGATGATTGATGATAGATGATTGATGATTGATGATTGATGATTGATGATTGATGATTGATTATTGATGATTGATGATTGATGATTGAAGATTGATGCTTGAAGGTTGATGATTGATGATTTATGATTGATGATTGATGATTGAGATTTATGATTGATGATTGATGATTGATGATTGATGACTTGTGATTGATGATTATTGGTTGATGATTGAGGATTGACGATTGATGATTGATGACTAATGATTGATGATTGAAGATTGATGATTGATGATTGACGATTGATGATTGATGACTAATGAATGATGATTGAAGATTGATGATTAATGATTGATGATTGATGATTGATGATTGATGATTGATGATTGATGATTGATGATTGAAAATTGATGATTGATGATTGATGATTGATGATTGATGATTGATAATTGATGATTGATAATTGATGATTGATGATTGAAGATTGATAATTGATGATTGATGATTGATGATTGGTGACTGATGATTGATGATTGATGATTGATGATTGATGATGGATGATTGATAATTGATGATTGATGATTAATGATCGATGATTGATGATTGATGATTGATGATTCATGATTGATGATTGATGATTGATAATGGATGATTGAAGATAGACGTTTGATGATTTATGATCAATGATTGATAATTGAAGATTGATGATTTATGACTGATGATTGATAATTCATGATTGATGATTGATGATTCATGATTGGTGATTGATGATTGATGATTGATGATTGATGATATATGATTGATGATTGATAATTGATGATTGATGATTGATGATTGATGATTGATGACTTATGATTGATGATTAATGATTGATGATTGAGGATTGACGATTGATTATTGATGACTAATGATTGATGATTGAAGATTGATGATTGATGATTGACGATTGATGATTGATGACTAATGATTGATGACTGAAGATTGATGATTAATGATTGATGATGGATGATTGATAATTGATGATTGATAATTAATGATTGATGATTGATGATTGATGATTGATGATTGATGATTGATGATTGATGATTGATGATTGATAATTGATGATTGAAGATAGACGTTTGATGATTGATGATCAATGATTGATAATTGAAGATTGATGATTGATGACTGATGATTGATAATTCATGATTGATGATTGATGATTCATGATTGGTGATTGATGATTGATGATTGATGATTGATGATTGATGATTGATGATTGATGATTGATAATTGATGATTGATGATTGATTATTGATGATTGATGATTGATAACTTATGATTGATGATTAATGATTGATGATTGAGGATTGACGATTGATTATTGATGACTAATGATTGATGATTGAAGATTGATGATTTATGATTGACGATTGATGATTGATGACTAATGATTGATGATTGAAGATTGATGATTAATGTTTGATGATTGATGATTGATTATTGATGATTGATAATTGATGATTGATGATTGATGATTGATGATTGGTGATTGATGATTGATGATTGATGATTGATGATTGATGATTGATGATTGATGATTGATGATTGATGATTGATGATTGAGGATTGATGATTGATGATTGATGATTGATGATTGATGATTGATGATCGATTATTGATGATTGATGATTGATGATTGAAGATTGATGATTGAAGGTTGATGATTGATGTTTTATGATTGATGATTGACGATTGATGATTGAGATTTATGATTGATGATTGATGATTGATGATTGATGACTTATGATTGATGATTAATGATTGATGATTGAGGATTGACGATTGATGATTGATGACTAATGATTGATGATTGAAGATTGATGATTGATGATTGACGATTGATGATTGATGACTAATGAATGATGATTGAAGATTGATGATTAATGATTGATGATTGATGATTGATGATTGATGATTGATAATTGATGATTGATGATTGATGATTGATAATTGATGATTGATGATTAATGATTGATGATTGATGATTGATGACTGATGATTGATGATTGATGATTGATGATTGATAATTGATGATTGATGATTGATGATTGATGATTGATGATTGATGATTGAAGATTGATGATTGATGTTTGATGATTGATGATTGATGGATGATGATTGATGATTGATGATTGATGATTGATGATTGATGATTGATGATGGATGATTGATAATTGATGATTGATGATTAATGATTGATGATTGATGATTGATGATTGATTATTGATGATTGATGATTGATGATTGATGATTGATGATTGATGATTGATGATTGATGATTGATAATTGATGATTGAAGATAGACGTTTGATGATTGATGATCACTGATCGATAATTGAAGATTGATGATTGATGACTGATGATTGATAATTCATGATTGATGATTGATGATTCATGATTGGTGATTGATGATTGATGATTGATGATTGATGATTGATAATTGATGATTGATGATTGATGATTGATGATTGATGATTGATGATTGATGATTGATGATTGATGATTGATGATTGATGATTGATGATTGATTACTTATGATTGATGATTAATGATTGATGATTGAGGATTGGCGATTGATTATTGATGACTAATGATTGATGATTGAAGATTGATGATTGATGATTGACGATTGATGATTGATGACTAATGATTGATGATTGAAGATTGATGATTAATGATTGATGATTGATGATTGATGATTGATGATTGATAATTGATGATTGATGACTAATGATTGATGATTGATGATTGATGATTGATGATTGATAATTGATGATTGATGATTGATGATTGATGATTGATGATTGATGATTGATGATTGATGATTGATGATTGATGATTGATGATTGATGATTGATGATTGATGATTGATGATTGATGATTGATGATTGATGATTGATGATTGATGATTGATGATTGATGTTTGATGATTGATAATTGATGATTGATAATTGATGATTGAAGATAGACGATTGATGATTGATGATTAATGATTGATGCATGAGGATTGACGATTAAAAATTGATGATTGATGATTGATGATTGATAATTGATGATTGGTGATTGATGATTGGTGATTGATGATTGATGATTGATGATTGATTATTGATGATTGATGATTGATTATTGATGAATGGTGATTTATTATAGAAGAGTTATGATTGATGATTGATGATTGATGATTAATCATTGATGATTGATGATTTATGATTGATGATTCGTGATTGATGATTGATGATTGATGATTGATGATTGATGATTGATGATTGATGATTGATGTTTGATGATTGATAATTGATGATTGATAATTGATGATTGAAGATAGACGATTGATGATTGATGATTAATGATTGATGCATGAGGATTGACGATTGAAAAATGATGATTGATGATTGATGATTGATGATTGATAATTGATGATTTTTGATTGATGATTGGTGATTGATGATTGATGATTGATTATTGATGATTGATGATTGATAGTTGATTATTGATGAATGGTGATTTATTATTGAAGATTTATGATTGATGATTGATTAGTGATGATCAATCATTGATGATTAATGATTTATGATTGATGATTCGTGATTGATGATTGATAATTGATGATTGATGATTGATGATTGATGATTGATGATTGATGATTGATGATTGATGATTGATGATTGAAGATAGATGATTGATGATTGATGAATGATGATTGATGATTGATGATTGGTGATTGATGTTTGATGATTGATGATTGATGATGGATGATTGATGATTGAAGATTGATGAATGATGGTTGATGATTGATGATTGATAATTGTTGATTGATGATTGATGATTGATTATTGATGATTGATGATTGATGATTGATGATTGATGATTGATGATTGATGACTTATGATTGATGATTAATGATTGATGCATGAGGATTGACGATCGATGATTGATGACTAATGATTGATGATTGATGATTGATGATTGATTATTGATGATTGATGATTGATGATTGAAGATAGATGATTGATGATTGATGATGGATGATTGATGATTGATGATTGATGATTGATGATTGATGATTGAAGATAGATGATTGATGATTGAAGATAGATGATTGAAGATTAATGGTTGATGATTGATGATTGATGATTGATGATTGATAATTGGTGATTGATGATTGATGATTGATGATTGATGATTGATGATTGATGATTGATGATTGATGATTGATGATTGATGATTGATGATTGATGATTGATGACTGATGATTCATAATTGATGATTGATAATTGATGATTGATGAATGATGATTGTTGATTGATGATTGAAAATTGATGATTGATGATTGATGATTGAAGATTCAAAATTGATGATTGATGATTGATAATTGATGATTGGTGATTGATGATTGGTGATTGATGATTGATTATTGATGATTGATGTTTGATGATTGATGATTGATGATTGATTATTGATGAATGGTGATTTATTATTGAAGATTTATGATTGATGATTGATGATTTATGATTGATGATTCGTAATTGATGATTGATAATTGATGATTGATGATTGATGATTGATGATTGATGGTCGATGATTGATGATTGATGTTTGATGATTGATGATTGATGATGGATGATTGATGATTGATGATTGATGATTGATGATTGATGATTGATGATTGATGATTGATGATTGATGATTGATTATTGATGATTGATGATTGATGATTGATGATTGATGATTGATGATTGATGATTGATGATTGATGATTGATGATTGATGATTGAAGATAGATGATTGATGATTGATGATTGATGATTGATGATTTATAGTGTATGATTGATGTTTGACGATTAATAATTGATGATTTAAGATTAACGATTGATGCTTGATGACCAATGATTGACGATTGAATATTGATGATTGATGATTGATGATAGATGATTGATGATTGATGATTGAGGATTGATGATTGATGATTGATGATTGATGATTGATGATTGATGATTGATGATTGATGATTGATAATTGATTGTTGATGGTTGATGATTGATGATTGATGGTTGATGATTGATGATTGATGATTGATGATTGATGATTGATGATTGTTGATTGATGATTGATGATTGCTGATTGATGATTTATGATTGATGATCGATGATTGATGACTGATGATTGACGATTGATGTTTGTTGAGCGATGATTGATGATTGATGATTGATGATTGATGATTGATGATTGATGATTGATGATTGATGATTGATGATTGATGATTGATGATTGACGATTGATGATTGATGTTTGATGACCGATGATTGATGATTGATGATTGATGTATATGATTGATTATTGATTATTGATGATTGAATATTGATGATTGATGATTGATCAATAATCATTGATGATGGATGATTGATAATTGATGATTGATTTTTAATGATTGATTATTGATGATTGATGATTGATTATTGATAATTGATAATTGATGTTTAATGATTGATGATTGATGAATGATAATTTATGATTCGTGATTGATGATTGATTATTGATTATTGATGAATGATGATTGATTATTGCAAATTTATGATTGATGGTTGAGTATTCATGATTGATGATTGATGATTGATGATTGATGATTGATAATTGATAATTGATAATTGATGATTGATGATTGATGATTGATGATTGATGATTGAAGATTGATGTACGATGATTGAAGATTGATGATTAATCATTGATAATTGATGATTGATAATTGATGATTCATGATTGATGATTGATGATTGATGATTGATGATTGACGATTGATGATTGATGTTTGATAACCGATGATTGATGATTGATGATTGATGATTAATGATTGATGATTGATTATTGATGATTGAATATTGATGATTGATGATTGATCAATAAACATTGATGATGGATGATTGATAAATGATGATTGATTTTTAATGATTGATTATTGATGATTGATGATTGATTATTGATAATTGATAATTGATGTTTGATGATTGATGATTGATGAATGATAATTGATGATTCGTGATTGATGATAGATGATTGATGAATGATTATTGATGAATGATGATTGATTATTGAAAATTTATGATTGATGGTTTAGTATTCATGATTGATGATTGATGATTGATGATTGATGATTGATGATTGATAATTGATAATTGATGATTGATGATTGATGATTGATGTACGATGATTGAAGATTGATGATTGATCATTGATAATTAATGATTGATAATTGATGATTCATGATTGATGATTGATGATTGATGATTATTGATTGATGATTGATGATTGTTGATTGATGACTCATGATTGATCATTGATGATTGTTGATTAATGATTGATGATTGAAGATTGATGATTGATGATTGATTATTGAGGATTGATGATTGATAATTGAGGATTGATGACTGATGATTGATGATTGATGATTAATGATTGATGATTGAAGATTGATGATTTATGATTGAAGATTGATGACTAATGATTGATGATTGAAGATTGATGATTGATGATTGATAATTGAGGATTGATGATTGAAGATTCATGATTGATGATTGATGATTGATGATTGATGATTGGTGATTGATGATTGATGATTGATGATTGATGATAATGATTGATGATTGATGATTGATGATTGATGATTGATGATTGATGATTGATGATTGATGATTGATGATTGATGATTGATGATTGATGATTGATGATTGATGATTGATGATTGATAATTGATGATTGATGTATGATAATTGATGATTGATGATTGATGATTGTTTATTGCGGTTTGCTGATTGATGATTGATGATTGTTGATTGATGATTGATGATTGATGATTGATGATTGATGATTGATGATTGAATATTGATGATTGATGATTGATGATTGATGATTGATGATTGATGATTGATGATTGATGATTGATGATTGATGATTGATGATTGATGATTGATGATTGTTTATTGCTGTTTGCTGATTGATGATTGATGATTGTTGATTGATGATTGATGATTGATGATTGATGATTGATGATTGATGATTGATGATTGATGATTGTTGATTGATGACTCATGATTGATGATTGATGATTGTTGATTGATGATTGATGATTGATGATTGAAGATTGATGATTGATGATTGATAATTGAGGATTGGTGATTGATACTTGAGGATAAATGACTGATGATTGATGATTGATGATTAATGATTTATTATTGAAGACTGATGATTTATGATTGATGATTGATGACTCATGATTGATGATGGAAGATTGATGATTAATGATTGATGATAGATAATTGAGGATTGATGATCGATGATTGATGATTGATGATTAATGATTGATGATTGAAGATAGATGATTGATGATTGATGATTGATGAATGATGATTGAAAATTTATGATTGACGATTGATGATTTATGAGTGATGATTGATGATAGATGATCGATGATTGATTATTGATGATTAGCGATTAATGATTGATGATTGATGAATGAATATTGATGAATGATTATTGATCAATGATCATTGATGATGGATGATTGCTAATTGATGATTGATTATTGATGATTGATGATTGTTGATTAATGATTGATGATTGAATATTGATGATTGATGTATGATGATTGAAGATTGATGATTGATCATTGATCATTGATGATTGATTATTGATGATTGATGATTGATGATTGACGATTGATGACTGACGATTGATGATTGATGATTGATGATTAATGATTGATGATTGAAGATTGATGATTGATGATTGATGATTGATGATTGATGATTGATGACTAATGATTGATGATTGAAGATTGATGATTGATGATTGATGATTGATAATTGAGGATTGATGATTGATAATTGAGGATTGATGACTGATGATTGATGATTGATGAATGATGATTGACGATTGATGATCTATGATTGCTGATTGATGACTAATGATTGATGATTGAAGATTGATGATTGATGATTGATGATTGACAATTGAGTATTAATGAATGATGATTGATGATTGATGATTGATGATTGATGATTAATGATTGATGATTGAAGATAGATGATTGATGATTGATGAATGATGATTGAAGATTTATGATTGATGATTGATGATTCATGATTAATGATTGATGATAGATGATTGATGATTGATGATTGATAATTGATGATTTATGATCGATGATTGATGATTGATGATTGATGATTGATGATTGATGATTGATGATTGATGATTGATGATTGATGATTGATGATTGATGATTGATGATTGATGATTGATGATTGATGATTGATGATTGATGATTGATGATTGATGATTGATGATTGTTGATTGATGATTGATGATTGATGATTGATGATTGATGGATTGATGGATGATTGATGATTGATGATTGATTAGTGATGATTGGTAATTGATGATTGATGATTGATGATTGATCATTTATCATTGATGATTGATCATTGATGATTGATCATTGATGATTGATGATAGATGATTGATTATTGATGATTGGTAATTGATGATTGATGATTGATGATTGATCAGCGATCATTGATGATTGATCATTGATGATTGATCATTGATGATTGATGATTGATGATTGATGATTGTTGATTGATTACTCATGATTGATCATTGATGATTGTTGATTAATGATTGATGATTGAAGATTGATGAGTGATGATTGATAATTGAGGATTGATGATTGATAATTGAGGATTGATGACTGATGATTGATGATTGATGATTAATGATTGATGATTGAAGATTGATGAGTTATGATTGATGATTGATGACTAGTGATTGAAGACTGATGATTGATGATTAATATTTGAGGATTGATGATTGATAATTGATGATTGATGATTGATGATTGGTGATTGATGATTGATGATTGATGATTGATGATTGATGATTTATGATTGATGATAATGATTGATGATTGATGATTGATGATTGATAATTGATGATTGATGATTGATGATTGATGATTGATGGTTAATGATTGATGATTGACGATTGATGATTGATGATTGATGATTGATGATTGATGATTGATGATTGATGATTGATGATTGATGATTGATGATTGATGATTGATGATTGATGATTGATAATTGATGATTGATGTATGATAATTGATGATTGATGATTGATGATTGTTAATTGCGGTTTGCTGATTGATGATTGATGATTGTTGATTGATGATTGATGATTGATGATTGATGATTGATGATTGATGATTGATGATTGATGATTGATGATTGATGATTGATGATTGATGATTGATGATTGATGATTGATGATTGATGATTGATGATTGAAGATTGTTGATTGATGACTCATGATTGGTGATTGTTGATTCATGATTGATGATTGATAATTGATGTTGGATGATTGATAATTGAGGATTGATGATTGATACTTGAGGATAAATGACTGATGATTGATGATTGATGATTAATGATTGATTATTGAAGACTGATGATTTATGATTGATGATTGATGACTAATTATTGATGATTGAAGATTGATGATTGATGATTGATGATTGATAATTGAGGATTGATGATCGATGATTGATGATTGATGATGAATGATTGATGATTGAAGATAGATGATTGATGATTGATGAATGATGATTGAAGATTTATGATTGATGATTGATGATCCATGACTAATGATTGATGATAGATGATTGATGATTGATGATTGATGATTGATGATTGCTGATTGATAATTGATGATTGATGATTGATGATTGAGAATTGGTGATTGATGATTAATGATTGATGATTGAAGATTGATGATTGATGATTGATGATTGATAATTTATTATCGATGATTGATGATTGATGATTCATGATTGATGATTGAAGATTGATAACTGATGATTGATGATTGATGATTGATGATTAATGATTGATGATTGATGATTGATGATTGATGATTGATGATTGATGATTGATGATTGATGATTGATGATTGATGATTGATGATTGATGACTGATGTTCGATGATTGATGATTGATGATTGATAATTGATGATTGATGATTGATGATTGATGATTGATGATTGATGATTGATGATTGATGATTGATGATTGATGACTGATGATTGATGATTGATGACTTATACTTGCTGATTGATGATTGATGATTGATAATTGAGGATTGATGATTGATAATTGAGGATTGATGACTGATGATTGATGATTAATGATTGATGATTGAA
The DNA here is from genome assembly GCA_954870665.1 of Stratiomys singularior. NCBI lineage: Eukaryota > Metazoa > Arthropoda > Insecta > Diptera > Stratiomyidae > Stratiomys > Stratiomys singularior. The sequence goes on from CATOZT010000330.1 coordinate 95,820, forward strand.
GATTGATGATTTATGATTGAAGATTGATGATTTATGATTGATGATTGATGACTAATGATTGATGATTGAAGATTGATGATTGATAATTGAGGATTGATGATTGAAGATTCATGATTGATAATTGATGATAGATGTATGATAATTGATGATTGATGATTGTATATTGCGGTTTGCTGATTGATGATTGATGATTGTTGATTGATGATTAATGATTGATGATTGATGATTGATGATTGATGATTGATGATTGATGATTGATGATTGATGATTGATGATTGATGATTGATGATTGATGATTGATGATTGATGATTTATGATTGATGATTGAGGATTGATGATTGTTTATTGATGACTCATGATTGATAATTGATGATTGTTGATTAATGATTGATGATTGAAGATTGATGATGGATGATTGATAATTGAGGATTGCTGATTGATAATTGAGGATAAATGACTGATGATTGATGATTAATGATTGATTATTTAAGAGAAAAGATTGATAAGTGATGATTGATGACTAATGATTGATGATTGAAGATTGATGATTGATGATTGACGATTGATGATTGATAATTGAGGATTGATGATTGCTGATTGATGATTGATGATTATTGATTGATGATTGAAGATAGATGATTGATGATTGATGAATGATGATTGAAAATCCATGATTGACGATTGATGATTTATAATTGATGAATGATGATAGATGATTGATGATTGATGATAGATGATTGACGATTAATGATTCATGATTGATGAATGAATATTGATGAATGATTATTGTTCAATGATCATTGATGATGGATGATTGGTAATTGATGATTGGTTATTGATGATTGATGATTGTTAATTAATGATTCATGATTGAATATTGCTGATTGATGTATGATGATTGAAGATTGATGATTGATCATTGATAATTGATAATTGATAATTGATTATTGATGATTGATGATTGATGAATGATGATAGATGATTGATGACTGATGATTGATGATTGATGATTATTGATTGATGATTGAAGATTGATGATTGATGATTGATGATTGATGATTGATGATTGACAATTGAGTATTAATGATTGATGATAGATGATTGATGATTGATGAATGATGATTGAAGATTTATGATTGACGATTGATGATTGATGATTAATGATTGATGATAGATGATTGATGATTGATGATTGATGATTGATGATTGATGATTGATGATTGATGATTGATGATTGATGATTGATGATTGATGATTGATGATTGATGATTGATGATTGATGATTGATGATAGATGATTGATGATTGTGGATGGATGATTGATGATTGAGTATTAATGATTGATGATTGATGATTAATGATTGATGATTGAAGATAGATGATTGATGATTGATGAATGATGATTGAAGATTTATGATTGACGATTGATGATTGATGATTAATGATTGATGATTGATGATTGATGATTGATGATTGATGATTGATGATTGATGATTGATCATTGATGATTGATCATTGATCATTGATGGTTGATGATTGATGATTCATGATTGATGATTCATGATTGATGATTGTTGATGGATGATTGATGATTGATGATTGATGATTGATTATTGATTATTGGTAATTGATGATTGATGATTGATGATTGATCATTGATGATTGATCATTGATGGTTGATGATTGATGATTCATGATTGATGATTCATGATTGATGATTGATGATTGATGATTGATGATTGATGATTGATGATTGATGATTGATGAATGATGATTTATAATCGATGATTGATGATTGATAATTTATTATCGATGATTGATGATTGATGATTCGCGATTGATGATTGAAGATTGATGACTGCTGGTTGATGATTGATGATTGATGATTGATGATTGATGATTGATGATTGATGATTGATGATTGATGATTGATGATTGATGATTTATGATTGATGATTGAAGATAGATGATTGATGATTGATGAATGATGATTGAAGATTTATGATTGACGATTGATGGTTGATGATTAATGATTGATGAATGATTGATAATTGAGGATTGATGTTTGATAATTGAGGATTGATGACTGATGATTGATGATTGATGAATGATGATTGATGATTGAAGATTGATGATCTATGATTGATGATTGATGACTAATGATTGATTATTGAAGATTGATGATTGATGATTGATGATTGGGAATTGAGTACTAACGATTGATGATTAATGATCGATGATTGAAGATAGATGATTGATGATTGATGAATGATGATTGAAGATTTATGATTGACGATTGATGATTGATGATTAATGATTGATGATAGATGATTGATGATTGATGATTGATGATTAATGATTGATGATTGATGATTGATGATTGATGATTGATGATTGATGATTGATGATTGATGATTGATGATTGACGATTGATGATTGATGATTGATGATAGATGATTGATGATTGTTGATGGATGATTGATGATTGAGTATTAATGATTGATGATTGATGATTAATGATTGATGATTGAAGATAGATGATTGATGATTGATGAATGATGATTGAAGATTTATGATTGACGATTTATGATTGATGATTAATGATTGATGATTGATGATTGATGATTGATGATTGATGATTGATGATTGATGATTGATGATTGATGATTGATGATTGATGATTGATGATTGATGATAAATGATTGATGATTGTTGATGGATGATTGATGATTGATGATTGATGATTGATGATTGATGATTGATTATTGATTATTGGTGATTGATTATTGATGATTGATGATTGATCATTGATGATTGATGATTGATGATTGATGATTGATGATTGATGAATGATGATTTATAATCGATGATTCATGATTGATAATTTATTATCGATGATTGATGATTGATGATTCGCGATTGATTATTGAAGATTGATGACTGATGGTTGATGATTGATGACTGATGTTCGATGATTGATGATTGATGATTGATGATTGATGATTGATGATTGCTGATTGATGATTGATGTTTGATGATTGATGATTGATGATTGATGATTGATGATTGATGATTGATGATTGATTATGGATAATTGAAGATTCATGATTGGTGATAGGTGATTGATGATTGAAAATTTATTATTGATGATTGATGATTCATTATTAATGATTGATGATGGAGGATTAATGATTTATGATTGGTGATTGATGATTGATGATATATTTTTGCTGATTGATGATTGATGATTGATGATTGATGATTGATGACTGATTATTGATGATTAATAATTGATGATTGATGATTGATGATTGATGATTGATGATTAATGATTGATGGTTGAATATTGATGATTGATGATTGATCAATGATCATTGATGATGGATGATTGATGATTGATGATTGATTATTGATGATTGGTGATTGATGATTGATGATTGATCATTGATGATTGATCATTGTCATTGATGATTGAGGATTGATGATTATGATTGATGATTGATGATTGATGATTGATGATTGATGATTGATGATTGATGATTGATGATTGATGATTGATGATTGATGATTGATTATTGACGATTGATGATTGATGATTGATGAATGTTGATTTATGATTGATGTTTGCTGATTGATGATTGATGATTGAAGATTTATGATTGATAATCGATGATTGATGACTGATGATTGATGATTAATTACCGATGATTGATGATTGATGATTGATGATTGATGAGTGATGATTGAAGATTTATGATTGATGATTAATGATTCATGATTGATGATTGATGATTGATGATTGATGATTCATGATTGATGATTGATGATTGAAGATTGATGATTGCTGATTGATGATTGATGATTGATGATTGATGATTGATGATTGATGATTGAAGATTGATGATTGATGATTGAAGATTGATGATTAATGATTGATGATTGAAGATTGATGATTGATGATTGATGATTGATGATTGATGATTGATAATTGATGATTGATGATTGATGATTGATGATTGATGATTGATGATTGATGATTGAAGATTGATGACTGATGATTGATGATTGATGATTAATGATTGATGATTGATGATTGATGACTGATGATTGATGATTGATGATTGATGATTGATGATTGATGATTGATGATTGATGATTGATGATTGATGATTGATGATTGATGATTGATGATTGAATATTGATGGTGGAAAATTTATGATTGATGATTGATGATTGATGATTGATGATCGATGATTGATGATTGATGATTGCTAATTGATGATTGATGATTGATTATTGATTATTGATTATTCATTACTGATTATTGATGATTGATGATTGATGATTGATGATTGATGATTGATGATTGATGATTGATAATTGATAATTGATGATTGATGATTGATGATTGATGATTGATGATTGATCGTTGATAATGGATGGTTGATAATTGAAAATTGTTGTTTGATGATAGATGACTGATGAAAAATTAATAATGATTGAACATTGTTGACTAATGATTGATGAATGATGATTGATGATTGATGATTGATGTTTGACGATTGATGATCGATGATTTATGATTGATGTTTGGTGATTGATGACTGTTGATTGATGATTGATGATAGATGATAGATGATTGATGATTGCTGTTTGATGATTGATGATTGATGATTGATGATTGCTGATTGATGATTGATGATTGATGATTGATGATTGATGATTGATAATTGATGATTGATGATTGATGATTGATGATTATTGATTGATGATTGATGATTGATGATTGATGATTGATGATTGATGATTGATGATTGATGATTGATGATTGATGATTGATGATTGATGATTGATGATTGATGATTGATGATTAATGATTGATGATTGATGATTGATGATTATTGTTTGATGATTGATGATTGATGATCGATGAATGATGATTGATCGTTGATGATTTACGATTGATTGTTGATGACTGATGATGGATGATTGATGTGTGACGATTGATGATTGATGATGGATGATTCATGATTGATGATTGATTATTGATTATTGATGATTGCTGATTGATTATTAATGATTGGTGATTGAAAATATGTGATTGATGATTGATTATTGTAGATTGGTCAGTGATGATTGATGATTGATGATTGATCATTGAGGACTGATGATTGATACTTGCTGATTGATGAATGATGGTTATTGATAAATGATTGATGATTAAATATTCATGATTGATGATGGATGATTGAAAATTGATGATTGATTATTGATGATTGATGATTGATGATTGATGATTGATGATTGATGATTGATGATTGATGATTGATGATTGATGATTGATGATTGATGATTAATGATTGATGATTAATGATTGAGAATTGATGATTGATTATTAATGATTGAGGATTGAAGATTGATGATTGATGATTGATGATTGATGGTTGATAATAGATGATTGATGATTGATGATTGATGATTGATGATTGATGATTGATGATTGACGATTGATGATTGATGATTGATGATTGATGATTGATGATTGATGATTGATGATTGATGATTGATGATTGATGATTGATAATTGGTGGTTGATGATTGATGATTGATGATTGATGATTGATTATTGATGATTGATGATTCATGATTTGTGATTGGTGATTGATAATTGAAGATTTTTGATTGATGATTGATGATTCATTATTGATGATTGATGATTGATGATTGATGATTGAGGATTGATGATCGATGATTGATAATTTATACTTGATGATTGATGATTGATGGTTGATGATTGATGATTGATGATTGATGGTTCATGATTGATGATTGATGATTGATGATTAATAATTTATGATTGATGATTGATTATTGATGATTCATGATTGATGATTGATGATTGGTGATTGATGATTAATGATTGTTTATTGCTGTTTGCTGATTGATGATTGATGATTAATGATTGATGATAGATGATTGATGATTGATGATTGATGATTGATGATTGATGATTGATGATTGATGATTGATGATTGATGATTGATGATTGATGATTGATGATTGATGACTGATGATTGAAGATTGATGATTGATGATAGATGATTGATGATTGATGATTGAAGATTGATGATTGTTGATTGATGATTTATGATTGATGATTGATGACTGATGAAAAATTATTAATGATTGAACATTGTTGACTAATGATTGATGAATGATGATTGATGATTGATGATTGATGATTGATGATTGATGATTGATGATTGATGATTTATGATTGATGATTGATGACTGATGAAAAATTATTAATGATTGAACATTGTTGACTAATGAATGATGATTGATGATTGATGATAGATGATAGATGATTGATGTTTGATGACTGATGATTGATGATTGATGATTGATGATTGATGATTGATGATTGACGTTTGATGATTGATGATTGATGATTAATGATTGATGATTGATGATGGATGATTCATGATTGATGATTGTTTATTGATTATTGATGATTGCTGATTGATTATTAATGATTGGTGGTTGAAAATATGTGATTGATGATTGATTTTTGTAGATTGATGAGTGATGATTGATGATTGATGATTGAACATTGAGGACTGATGATTGATAATTGCTGATTGATGAATGATGGTTAATGATAAATGATTGATGATTGATGATTAAATATTCATGATTGATGATATATCATTGATGATTGATGATTGATGATTGATGATTGATGATTGATGATTGATGATTGATGATTGATGATTGATGGTTGATAATAGATGATTGATGACTGATGATTGATGATTGATGATTGATGCTTGATGATTGATGATTGATGATTGATGATTGATGATTGATGATTGATGATTGACGATTGATGATTGATGATTGATGATTGATGATTGATGATTGATGATTGAGGATTGATGATTGATGATTGATGATTGATGATTGATGATTGATGATTGATGATTGATTATTGATGATTGATGATTGATGATTGGTGATTGGTGATTGGTGATTGATGATTGAAGATTTTTGATTGATGTTTGATTATTCATTAATGATGATTGATGATTGATGATTGATGATTGATGATTGATGATTTATACTTGATGATTTATGATTGATGATGGATGATTGATGATTTATGATTGATGATTGATGGTTGATGATTGATGATTGATGGTTGATGATGGATGATTGATGATTGATGATTGATGATTGATGATTGATGATTAATAATTTATGATTGATGATTGATTATTGATGATTGATGATTGATGATTGATGATTGATGATTGATGATTGATGATTGATGATTGACGATTGATGATTGATGATTAATGATTGTTTATTGCTGTTTGCTAATTGATGATTGATGATTGATGATTGATGATTAATGATTGATGATTGATGATTGATGATTGATGATTGATGATTGATGATTGATGACTGATGATTGATGATTGATGATTGATGATTGATGATTGATGATTGATGATTGATGATTGATGATTGATGATTGATGATTGATGATTGATGATTGATGATTGATGATTGATGATTGATGATTGATGATTGAAGATTGATGATTGTTGATTGATGATTGATGATTGATGATTGATGATTGATGATTGATGATTGATGATTGATGATTGATGATTGATGATTGATGATTGATGATTTATACTTGCTGATTGATGATTGATGATTTATACTTGCTGATTGATGATTGATGATAGATGATTGATGATTGATGGTTGATGATTGATGATTGATGATTGATGATTGATGAGTGATGATTAATAATTTATGATTGATGATTGATTATTGATGATTGATGATTGATGATTGATGATTAATGATTGCTTATTGCTGTTTGCTGATTGATGATTGATGATTGTTGATTGATGATTGATGATTGATGATTGATGATTGATGATTGATGATTGATGATTGATGATTGATGATTGATGATTGATGATTGATGATTGATGATTGATGATTGATGATTGATGATTGATGATTGATGATTGATGATTGATGATTGATGATTGATGATTGATGATTGATGTTTGATGATTGATGATTGATTATTGATGATTGATGATTGATGATTGATGATTGCTGATTGATGATTGATGATTGATGATTGATGATTGATGATTGATGATTGATGATTGATGATTGATGATTGAAGATTGATGATTGTTGATTGATGATTGATGATTGATGATTGATGATTGATGATTGATGATTGATGATTGATGATTGATGATTGATGATTGATGATTTATACTTGCTGATTGATGATTGATGATTTATACTTGCTGATTGATGATTGATGATAGATGATTGATGATTGATGGTTGATGATTGATGATTGATGATTGATGAGTGATGATTAATAATTTATGATTGATGATTGATTATTGATGATTGATGATTGATGATTGATGATTAATGATTGCTTATTGCTGTTTGCTGATTGATGATTGATGATTGTTGATTGATGATTGATGATTGATGATTGATGATTGATGATTGATGATTGATGATTGATGATTGATGATTGATGATTGATGATTGATGATTGACGATTGATGATTGATGATTGATGATTGATGATTGATGATTGATGATTGATGATTGATGATTGATGATTGATGTTTGATGATTGATGATTGATGATTGATGATTGATGATTGATGATTGATGATTGCTGATTGATGATTGATGATTGATGATTGTAATTGATGATTGATGATTGATGATTGATGATTGATGATTGATGATTGATGATTGATGATTGATGATTGATGATTGATGATTGATGATTGATGATTGATGATTGATGATTGATGATTGATGATTGATGATTGATGATTGATGATTGATGATTGATGATTGATGATTGATGATTGAAGATTGATGATTGTTGGTTGATGATTGATTATTGATTATTGATGATTTATGATTGACGATTGACGATTGATGATTGATGCTTGATGATTGATTTTGAAGATTAATGATTGATGATTCATGATTGATGATTGATGATTGATGATTGATGACTGATGATTGATGATTGATGATTGATGAATGATAATTGATAATTGATGATTGATGATTGATGATTGATGATTGATGATTGATGATTGATGATTGATGATTGATGATTGATGATTGATGATTGATGATTGATGATTGATGATTGATGATTGATGACTGATGATTGATGATTGATGCTTGATGATTGATGATTGATGATTGATGATTGATTAATGATGATAGAAGATTGATGGTTAATTATACATAATTGATGACATATGATTGATGATTGATGATTGATGATTGTTGATTGTTTATTGCTGTTTGCTGATTGATGATTGATGATTGTTGATTGATGATTGATGATTGATGATTGATGATTGATGATTGATGATTGATGATTGATGATTGATGATTGATGATTGATGATTAATAATTTATCATTGATGATTGATGATTGACGATTGATGAATAATAATTTATAATTGATGATTGATTATTGATGATTGATGATTGATGATTGGTGATTGATGATTGATGATTGATGATTGTTTATTGCTGTTTGCTGATTGATGATTGTTGATTGATGATTGATGATTGATGATTGATGATTGATGATTTATGATTGATGATTGATGATTGATGATTGATGATTGATGATTGATGATTGATGATTGATGATTGATGATTGATGAATGATGATTGACAATCGATGAATGATGATTGATCATTGACGATTAACGATTGATTATTGATGACTGATGATGGATGATGGATGATTGAAGTATGATGATCGATGATTGATGATTACTAATTGATCATTAATGATTGGTGGTTGAAAATATGTAATTGATGATTATAGATTGGTCAGTAATGATTGATGAATGACGGTTGGTAATTAATGATAGATGATTAATGATTGATGATTGATGATTGATGATTGATGATTGATGATTGATAATTGATGATTGATGATTGATGATTGATGATTGATGATTGAAGACTGATGATTGATGATTGAAGATTGGTGATTGATGATATATGATTGATGATTGGTGATTGATGAGTGATGATTGATTATTGATGATTGATGATTGATGATTGATGATGGATGAATCATGATTGATGGCTGATTATGGATTATTGATGATTGCCTATCGATGATTAATGATTAGTGGTTTAGAATATGTGATTGATGATTGAAGATTGTAGATTGATTATAGACGATTGGTAATTGACGATTGATGATTGATAATTGCTGACTGATGATTGATCATTGATGATTGATGTTTGATGATTGATCATTGATGATTGATGATTGATGTTTGATGATTGATGATTGATGATTAATGGTTGACTATTGATGATTGATGATTGATGATTGATGATTGATGATTGATGATTGATGATTGATGATTTATGATTGATGATTGATGATTGGTGATTGATGATTGATGATTTATGTTTTATGATTGATAATTGATGATTGATGATTGATGATTGATGATTGATGATTGATGATTGATGATTGATGATTGATGTTTGATGACTAGTGATTGATGATTGATGATTAATGATGGATGATTGATGATTGATGATTGATGATTGATGTTTGATGACTAGTGATTGATGATTGATGATTGATGATTGATAATTGATGATTGGTGATTGATGATTGATGATTGATGATTGATGAGTGATGATTCATGATTGATGTTGATCATTGATCATTGATGATGTATGGCTGATATATGAAGATCGTTGGTTTGTCATTAAGGACATATTAAAAATTAATAATGATTGATGATTGATGACTAATTATTGATGATTGATGATTGATGATTGAGAATTGATGATTGATGATTTATGATTGATGACTGATGATTGATGATTGATGATTGATGATTGATGATTGATGAGTGATGGTTGATAATGGATGATTGATGATTGATGATTGAAGATTGATGATTGATGATTGATGATTGATGATTGATGATTGATGATTGATGATTGATGATTGATGATTGATGATTGATGATTGATGATTGATGATTGATGATTGATGATTGATGAATGACGATTGATGATTGATGATTGATGATTGATGATTGCTGATTTAAGATTGATGTGTGATGATTAATGATTGATGGCTGAGGATTGATGATTGATGATTGATTATTGATGGTTAATGATTAATGATTGATGATTGAAGATTGATGATTAATGATGGAAGATTGATGATTGATGATTGATGATTGATGATTGATGATTGATAATTGATGATTGATGATTGATGATTGATGATTGATGATTGATGATTGATGATTGATGATTGATGATTTATGATTGATCATTGATGATTGATGGTTGATGATTGATTATTGTTGATTGATGATTGATGATTGATGATTGATGATTGATAGTTGATGATTGATGATTGGTGATTGAAGATTGATGATTGATGATTGATGATTGATGATGGATTGATGATTGATGATTGATGATTGATGATTGATGATGATTGATTGATGATTGATGGTTGATAATAGATTATTGATGATTGATCATTGATGATTGACGATTGATGATTGATGATTGATGATTGATGATTGATGATTGATGATTGATGATTGATGATTGATGATTGATGATTGATGATTGATGATTCATGATTGGTGATTGGTGATTGATGATTGAAGATTTTTGATTGATGATTGATGATTCATTATTGATGATTGATGATTGATGATTGATGATTGATGATTGATGATTGATGATTGATGATTCATAATTGATGATTGATGATTGATGATTGATGATTTATACTTGATGATTGATGATTGATGATTGATGGTTGATGATTGATGATTGATGGTTGATGATTGATGATTGATGATTGACGATTGATGATTGATGATTGATGATTGATGATTGATGATTGATGATTAATAATTTATGATTGATTATTGATTATTGATTATTGATGATTGATGATTGATGATTGATGATTGGTGATTGATGATTAATGATTGTTTATTGCTGTTTGCTGATTGGTGATTAATGATTAATGATTGATGATAGATGATTGATGATTGATGATTGATGATTGATGATTGATGATTGATGATTGATGATTGATGATTGATGATTGATGATTGATGATTGATGATTGATGATTGATGATTGATGATTGATGATTGATGATTGATGATTGATGATTGAGAATTGATGATTGATGATTAATGATTGATGATTGAAGATTGATGATTGATGATTGATGATTGATGATTGATGGTTGATAATAGATGATTGATGATTGATGATTGATGATTGATGATTGATGATTGACGATTGATGATTGATGATTGATGATTGATGATTGATGATTGAGGATTGATGATTGATGATTGATGATTGATGATTGATGATTGATTATTGATGGTTAATGATTAATGATTGATGATTGAAGACTGATGATTAATGATGGAAGATTGATGATTGATGATTGATGATTGATGATTGATGATTGATGATTGATGATTGATGATTGATGATTGATGATTGATGATTGATGATTGATGATTGATGATTGATGATTGATGATTGATGATTGAGAATTGATGATTGATGATTGATGATTAATGATTGATGATTGAAGATTGATGATTGATGATTGATGATTGATGGTTGATAATAGATGATTGATGATTGATGATTGATGATTGATGATTGATGATTGATGATTGACGATTGATGATTGATGATTGATGATTGATGATTGATGATTGATGATTGATGATTGATGATTGATGATTGATGATTGATGATTGATGATGGATGATTGATGATTGATGATTGATGATTGATGATTGATGATTTATACTTGATGATTGATGATTGATGAACAATGATTGATGGCTGAGGATTGATGATTGATGATTGATGATTGATTATTGATGATTGATGATTAATGATTGATGATTGAAGATTGATGATTAATGATGGAAGATTGATGATTGATGATTGATGATTGATGATTGATAATTGATGATTGATGATTGATGATTGATGATTGATGATTGATGATTGATGATTGATGATTGATGATTGATGATTGATGATAGAGAATTGATGATTGATGATTAATGATTGATGATTGAAGATTGATGATTGATGATTGATGATTGATGGTTGATAATAGATGATTGATGATTGATGATTGATGATTGATGATTGATGATTGATGATTGGTGATTGATGATTGATGATTGATGATTGATGATTGACGATTGAAGATTGATGATTGATGATTGATGATTGATGATTGATGATTGATGATTGATGATTGATAATTGATGATTGATGATTGATGATTGATTATTGATGATTGATGATTCATGATTGGTGATTGGTGGTTGATGATTGAAGATTTTTGATTGATGATTGATGATTCATTATTGATGATTGATGATTGATGATTGATGATTGATGATTGATGATTGATGATTGATGATTGATGATTTATACTTGATGATTGATGATTGATGATTGATGATTGATGATTGATGATTGATGATTGATTGTTGATGATTGACGATTGATGGTTGATGATTGATGATTGATGATTGATGATTGATGATTGATGATTGATGATTGATGATTGATGATTGATGATTGATGATTGATGATTGATGATTGATGATTGATGATTAATAATTTATGATTGATGATTGATTATTGATGATTGATGATTAATGATTGATAATTAATGATTGTTTATTGCTGTTTGCTGATTGATGATTGATGATCAATGATTGATGATAGATGATTGATGATTGATGATTGATGATTGATGATTGATGATTGATGATTGATGATTGATGATTGATGATTGATGATTGATGTTTGATGATTGATGATTGATGATTGATGATTGATGATTGATGATTGATGATTGATGATTGATGATTGATGATTGGTGATTGATGATTAATGATTGTTTATTGCTGTTTGCTGATTGATGATTGATGATTAATGATTGATGATAGATGATTGCTGATTGATGATTGATGATTGATGATTGATGATTGATGATTGATGATTGATGATTGATGATTGATGATTGATGATTGATGATTGATGATTGATGATTGATGATTGATGATTGATGATTGATGATTGATGATTGATGATTGATGATTGATGATCGATGATTGATGATTGATGTTTGATGATTGTTGATTGATGATTGATGATTGATGATTGACGATTGATGATTGATGATTGATGATTGATGATTGATGATTGAAGATTGATGATTGTTGATTGATGATTGATGATTGATGATTGATGACTGATGAAAAATTATTAATGATTGAACATTGTTGACTAATGATTGATGAATGATGATTGATGATTGATGATTGATGATTGATGTTTGATGATTGATGATCGACGATTTATGATTGATGTTTGGTGATTGGTGACTGTTGGTTGATGATTCATGATTGATGATAGATGATAGATGATTGATGATTGATGATTGATGTTTGATGACTGATGATTGATGATGGATAATTGATGAATGACGATTGATGATTGATGATTTATGATTGATGATTTAAGATTGATGTGTGATGATTAGCGAATGATTATTGATGGTTGAAAATATGTGATTGATGATTGATGATTGTTGATTGATTAGTGATGATTGATGTTTGGTGATTGATGATTGATGATTGGTTATCGATGTTTGATGATTGAAGATTGATGATTCAAGATTGATAATTGATGATTGATGATTCGTGATTGCTGACTGATTATTGGTGATTGATGATTGATGAATGCTGATTGATGACTGATGATTGATGGTTGCTGATTGATGGTTGATGATTGATGATTCATGGTTGATGATTAATGATTGAAGATTGATGATTGATGATTGATCATTGATCATTGATGATTGATGATTGATAATTGATAATTGATGATTGATGATTGATGATTGATGATTGATGATTGATGATTGATGATTGATGATTGATGATTGATGATTGATGATTGATGATTGATGATTGATGATTGATGATTGATGATTAATGATGGATGATTGATGATTGATGATTGATGATTGATGATTGATGATTGATGATTGATGATTGATGATTGATGATTGATGATTGATGATTGATGATTGATGATTGATGATTGATGATTGCTGATTGATGATTGATGATTGATGATTGATGATTGATGATTGATGATTTATGACTGAAGATTGATGATTGATGATTGATTATTGATGATTGATGATTGATTATTGATGATTAATGATTGATGATTGATGATTGATTACTGAAGATTGATGATTGTGGATTGATGGTTGATGATTGATGATTGATGATTGATGATTGATGATTGATGATTGATAATTGGTGATTGATGATTTATGATTGATGAATGATGATTGATGATTGATGATTGATGATTGATGATTGATGATTGATGATTAATGATTGATAATTGATGATTGATGATTGATGATTGATGATTGATGATTGATGACTGATGATTGATGATAGATGATTGATGATTGATGATTGATGAGTGATGATTCATGATTGATGGTTGATCATTGATCATTGATGATGTATGGCTGATATATGAAGATCGTTGGTTTGTGATTGAGGACAGTTGAAAAATTAATAATGATTGATGATTGATGACTAATTATTGATGATTGATGATTGATGATTGAGAATTGATGATTGATGATTTATGATTGATGACTGATGATTGATGATTGATGATTGATGATTGATGATTGATGGTTGATAATTGATGATTGATGATTGATGATTGAAGATTGATGATTGATGATTGATGATTGATGATTGATGATTGATGATTGATGCCTGATGATTGATGATTGATGATTGATGATTGATGAATGATGATTGATGATTGATGAATGACGATTGATGATTGATGATTAATGATTGATGATTTAAGATTGATGTGTGATGATTAATGATTGATGGCTGAGGATTGATGATTGATGATTGATTATTGATGGTTAATGATTAATGATTGATGATTGAAGATTGATGATTAATGATGGAAGATTGATGATTGATGATTGATGATTGATGATTGATGATTGATAATTGATGATTGATGATTGATGATTGATGATTGATGATTGATGATTGATGATTGATGATTGATGTTTGATGATTGATGATTGATGATTGATGATTGATGATTGATGGTTGATGATTGATTATTGATGATTGATGATTGATAATTGATGATTGATGATTGGTGATTGAAGATTGATGATTGATGATTGATGATTGAGAATTGAAAATTGATGATTAATGATTGATGAATGAAGATTGATGATTGATTATTGATGATTGATGATTGATGGTTGATAATAGATGATTGATGATTGATGATTGATCATTGATGATTGATGATTGATGATTAACGATTGATGATTGATGATTGATGATTGATGATTGATGATTGATGATTGATGATTGATGATTGATTATTGATGATTGATGATACATGATTGGTGATTGGTGATTGATGATGGAAGATTTTTGATTGATGATTGATGATTCATTATTGATGATTGATGATTGATGATTGATGATTGATGATTGATGATTGATGCTTTATACTTGATGATTGATGATTGATGATTGATGATTGATGATGGATGATTGATGATTGATGATTGGTGGTTGATGATTGATGATTGATGATTGATGATTGATGGTTGATGATTGATGATTGATGATTGATGATTGATGATTGATGATTAATAATTTATGATTGATGATTGATTATTGATGATTGATGATTGATGATTGATGATCGATGATTGGTGATTGATGATTAATGATTGTTAATTGCTGTTTGCTGATTGATGATTGATGATTAATGATTGCTGATAGATGATTGATGATTGATGATTGATGATTGACGATTGATGATTGATGATTGATGATTGATGATTGATGATTGATGATTGATGATTGATGATTGATGATTGATTATTGATTATTGATGATTGATGATTGATGATTGAGAATTGATGATTGATGATTAATGATTGATGATTGAAGATTGATGATTTATGATTGATGGTTGATAATAGATGATTGATGATTGATGATTGATGATTGATGATTGATGAGTGATGATTGACGATTGATGATTGATGATTGATGATTGATGATTGAGGATTTATGATTGATGATTGATGATTGATGATTGATGATTGATGATTGATGATTGATGATTGATGATTGATGATTGATGATTGATTATTGATTATTGATAATTGATGATTGCTGATTGTTGGTTGATGATTGATGATTGAGGATTGATGATTGATGATTGATGATTGATGATTTATACTTGATGATTGATGATTGATGATTGATGATTGATAATTTATGACTGATGATTGATGATTGATGATTGATTATTGATGATTAATGATTGATGATTGATGATTGATGATTGGTTATTGATGATTGATGATCGATGATTGATGGTTGATGGTTTATGATTGATGATTGATGATTAATGATTGATAATTGATGATTGATGATTAATGATTGATGATTGAAGATTGATGATTGATGATTGATGATTGATATTTGATGATCGATGATTGAATATTGAATATTGATGATTGATGATTGATGATTGATGATTGATGATTGATGATTGATGATTGATGATTGATGATTGATGATTGATGATTGATGATTGATGATTGATGATTGATGATTGATGATTGATGCTTGAAGATTGATGATTGATGATTGATGATTGATGATTGATGATTGATGATTGATGATTGATGATTTATACTTGCTGATTGATGATTGATGATTGATGATTGATGATTGATGATTTATACTTGCTGATTGATGATTGATGATTGATGATTGATGATTGATGGTTGATGATTGATGGTTGATGATTGATGATTGATGATTGATGATTGATGATTGATGATTAATAATTTATGATTGATGATTGATTATTGATGATTGATGATTGATGATTGATGATTAATGATTGCTTATTGCTGTTTGCTGATTGATGATTGATGATTGTTGATTGATGATTGATGATTGATGATTGATGATTGATGATTGATGATTGATGATTGATGATTGATGATTGATGATTGATGATTGATGATTGATGATTGATGATTGATGATTGATGATTGATGATTGATGATTGATGATTGATGATTGATGATTGATGATTGATGATTGATGATTGATGATTGATGATTAATGATTGTTGATTGATGATTGATGATTGATGATTGATGATTGATGATTGATGATTGATGATTGATGATTGATGATTGATGATTGATGATTGATGATTGATGATTGATGATTGATGATTGATTATTGATGATTGATGATTGATGATTGATGATTGAGAAGTGATGATTGATGATTAATGATTGATGATTGAAGATTGATGATTGATGATTGATGGTTGATAATAGATGATTGATGATTGATGATTGATGATTGATGATTGATGATTGATTATTGACGATTGATGATTGATGATTGATGATTGATGATTGAGGATTTATGATTGATGATTGATGATTGATGATTGATGATTGATTATTGATTATTGATAATTGATGATTGCTGATTGATGATTGATGATTGATGATTGAGGATTGATGACTGATGATTGATGATTGATGATTGATGATTGATGATTGATGATTGATGATCGATGATTGATGATTGATGATTGATGATTGATAATTTATGACTGATGATTGATGATTGATTATTGATGATTAATGATTGATGATTGATGATTGATGATTGATTACTGATGATTGATGATTGATTATTGATGGTTGATGGTTGATGATTGATGATTGATGATTGATGATTGATGATTGATGATTGATAATTGATGATTGATGATTAATGATTGATGATTGAAGATTGATGATTGATGATTGATATTTGATGATCGATGATTGAATATTGATGATTGATGATTGATGATTGATGACTGATGATTGATGATTGATGATTGATGATTGATGATTGATGATTGATGATTGATGATTGAAGATTGATGATTGTTGATTGATGATTGATGATTGATGATTGATGATTGATGATTGATGATTTATACTTGCTGATTGATGATTGATGATTGATGATTGATGATTGAAAATTGATGATTGTTGGTTGATGATTGATTATTGATTATTGATGATTGATGATTGACGATTGACGATTGATGATTGATGCTTGATGATTGATTTTGAAGATAAATGATTGATGATTCATGATTGATGGTTGATGATTTATGATTGATGATTGATGACTGATGATTGATGATTGATGAATGATAATTGATGATTGATGATTGATGATTGATGATTGCTGATTGATGATTGATGATTGATGATTGATGATTGATGATTGATGATTGATGATTGATGATAGATGATAGATGATTGATGATTGATGATTGATGACTGATGATTGATGATTGATGCTTGATGATTGATGATTGATGATCGATGATTGATGATTGATTAATGATGATAGAAAATTGATGGTTAAT
The DNA here is from genome assembly GCA_954870665.1 of Stratiomys singularior. Classification (NCBI taxonomy): domain Eukaryota; kingdom Metazoa; phylum Arthropoda; class Insecta; order Diptera; family Stratiomyidae; genus Stratiomys; species Stratiomys singularior. Next base: position 115,541 of record CATOZT010000330.1, read on the forward strand.
TATACATAATTGATGACATATGATTGATGATTGATGATTGATGATTGTTTATTGCTGTTTGCTGATTGATGATTGATGATTGTTGATTGATGATTGATAATTTATGATTGATGATTCATGATTGATGGTTGATGATTGATGATTGATGATTGATGATTGATGATTGATGATTGATGATTGATGATTGATGATTGGTGATTGATGATTGATGATTGATGATTGATGATTGTTTATTGCTGTTTGCTGATTGATGATTGTTGATTGATGATTAATAATTGATGATTGATGATTGATGATTGATGATTTATGATTGATGATTGATGATTGATGATTGATGATTGATGATTGATGATTGATGATTGATGATTGATGATTGATGATTGATGATTGATGATTGATGATTGATGAATTATGAATGATGATTGATGATTGATGATTGATGATGGATGAATCATGATTGATGGCTGATTATGGATTATTGATGATTGCTAATCGATGATTAATGATTAGTGGTGGAGAATATGTGATTGATGATTGAAGATTGTAGATTGATTATAGACGATTGGTAATTGACGATTGATGATTGATAATTGCTGACTGATGATTGATCATTGATGATTGATGTTTGATGATTGATCATTGATGATTGGTGATTGATGTTTGATGATTGATGATTGATGATTAATGGTTGATGATTGATGATTGATGATTCATGATTCATGATTGATGATTGATGATTGATGATTGATGATTGATGATTGATGATTGATGATTGATGATTGATGATTGATGATTGATCAATGATCAGTTTTATCGATGATTGATATTTGATAATTGATGATTGATGATTGATAATTGATGATTGATGATTGATGATTAATAATTAATGATTGATGATTAATAATGGAAGATTGATGATTCGCGATCTAAGATTGATTGTTGACGATTGACAATGACTGATTTACGTTTGATGATTGATTATTGATGAATTGTGATTTATGATTAATGATTGATGATACATGATTGATGATTGATGAGTCATGATTGATGATTGATGATGGATGATTGATGTTTGATGATTGATGATTTATGACTGATGTGTGATGATTAATGAATGATGATTGATGGTTGAAAATATGCGATTGATGATTGTTGATTGATTAGTGATGATTTATGTTTGGTGATTGAGTATTGATGATTGGTTATTGATGATTGATGATTGAAGATTTATGATTGAAGATTGATGATGGAAGATTGATAATTGATGATTGATGATTCGTGATTGCTGACTGAGTATTGATGATTGATGATTGATGAATGCTGATTGATGATTGATGATTGATGAGTCCTGATTGATGATTGATGATGGATGATTGATGAATGACAATTGATGATTGATGATTGATGATTTAAGATTGATGTGTGATGATTAACGAATGATTATTGATGGTTGAAAATATGTGATTGATGATTGATAATTGTTGATTGATTAGTGATGATTGATGTTTGGTGATTGATGATTGATGATTGGTTATCGATGTTTGATGATTGAAGATTGATGATTCAAGATTGATAATTGATGATTGATGATTCGTGATTGCTGACTGATTTTTAGTGATTGATGATTGATGAATGCTGATTGATGATTGATGATAGATGGTTGCTGATTGATGGTTGATGATTGATGATTCATGGTTGATGATTATTGATTGAAGATTGATGATTGATGATTGATCATTGATGATTGATGATTGATAATTGATAATTGATGATTGATGATTGATGATTGATGATTGATGATTGATGATTGATGATTGATGATTGATGATTGATGATTTATGATTGATGATTGATTACCGATGATTGATGATATAATATTGATGGTTGATGGTTGATGATTGATGATTGTTGATGGATAATTGATGATTGATGATTAATGATTGATGATTGATGATTGATGATTGATGATTCATGATTGATGATTTATGACTGATGATTGATGATTGATGATTGATTATTGATGATTGATGATTGATTATTGATGATTAATGATTGATGATTGATGATTGATGATTGATGATTGTGGATTGATGGTTGATGATTGATGATTGATGATTGATAATTGATGATTGATGATTTATGATTGATGAATGATGATTGATGATTGATGATTGATGATTGATGATTGATGATTGATGATTGATGATTGATGATTTATGATTGATGATTAATGATTGATAATTGATGATTGATGATTGATGATTGATGATTGATGATTGATGATTGATGATTGATGATTGATGAGTGATGATTCATGATTGATGGTTGATCATTGATCATTGATGATGTATGGCTGATATATGAAGATCGTTGGTTTGTGATTGAGGACAGATGAAAAATTAATAATGATTGATGATTGATGACTAATTATTGATGATTGATGATTGATGATTGATGATTTAGAATTGATGATTGATGATTTATGATTGATGACTGATGATTGATGATTGATGATTGATAATTGATGATTGATGGTTGATAATTGATGATTGATGATTGATGATTTAAGATTGATGACTGATGATTGATGATTGATGATTGATGATTGATGATTGATGATTGATGATTGGTGATTGATGATTGATGATTGATGATTGATGATTGATGATTGATGATTGATGATTGATGATTGATGATTGATGATTGATGATTGATGAATGACGATTGATGATTGATGATTAATGTTTGATGATTTAAGATTGATGTGTGATGATTAATGATTGATGGCTGAGGATTGATGATTGATGATTGATGATTGATGATTGATGATTGATGATTGATGATTGATTATTGATGGTTAATGATTAATGATTGATGATTGAAGATTGATGATTAATGATGGAAGACTGATGATTGATAATTGATGATTGATGATTGATGATTGATAATTGATGATTGATGATTGATGATTGATTATTGATGATTGATGATTGATGATTGATGATTGATGATTAATGATTGATGATTGATGATTGATGGTTGATGATTGATTATTGATGATTGATGATTGATAACTGATGATTGGTGATTGATGATTGGTGATTGAAGATTGATGATTGATGATTGATGATTGATGTTTTATGATTGATGATTGGTGATTGATGATTGATGATCGATGATTTATGATTGATGATTGATGATGGATGATTGATGATTGATGATTGATGATTGATGATTGATGATTGATGATTGATAATTGATGATTGATGATTGATGATTGATGATTGATGATTGATGATTGATGATTGATGATTGATGAGTGATGATTGATGATTGATGATTGATGATTGATGACTGATGATTGATGATTGAAGATTCATGATTAAAGATTGATAAGTGAAGTTTGATGGTTGATGATTGATGGTTGGTAATTGATTATTGATGATTGATGATTGATGATTGATGATTGATGATATATGATTGATGATTGATGATTGATGATTGATGATTGATGATTAATGATTAATGATTAATTATTGATGACTGATGATTGTTGATTGATGATTGATGATTGATGATTGATGACTGATGACTGATGATTGATGATTGATGATTGATGATTAGAGATTGATGATTGATGATTGATTGTTAATAATTGACGATTGGTAATTGATGGTTGATGACTGATGATTGAAGATTGAGGATTGATGATTGATGATTGATGATTGATGATTGATGATTGATGATTGATGATTGATGACTGATGATTGATGATTGATGATTGATACTTGATTATTGATGATTGATGATTGATGGTTGATAATTGATGATTGATGATTGATGATTGAAGATTGATGATTGATGATTGATGATTCAAGATTGATTATTGATGATTGATGATTGATGAATGACGATTGATGATTGATGATTGATGATTTAAGATTGATGTGTGATGATTAACGAATGATTATTGATGGTTGAAAATATGTGATTGATGATTGATGATTGTTGATTGATTAGTGATGATTGATGTTTGGTGATTGATGATTGATGATTGGTTATTGATGTTTGATGATTGAAGATTGATGATTCAAGATTGATAATTGATGATTCGTGATTGCTGACTGATTATTGGTGATTGATGATTGATGAATGCTAATTGATGATTGATGATTGATGATTGATGGTTGCTGATTGATGGTTGATAATGGATGATTCATGGTTGATGATTAGTGATTGATGATTGATGATTGATCATTGTTCATTGATGATTGATGATTGATAATTGATCATTGATTATTGATCATTGATGATTGATGATTGATGATTGACGATTGATGATTAATGATTGATGATTGATGATTGATGATTGATGATTGATGATTGATGATTGATGATTGATGATTGATGATTGATGATTGATGATTGATGATTGACGAGTGATGATTAATGATTGATGATTGATGATTGATGATTGATGATTGATGATTGATGATTGATGATTGATGATTTATGATTGATGATTGATGATTGATGATTGATGATTGATAATTGATGATTGATGATTAATGATTGATGATTGAAGATTGATGATTGATGATTGATAATTGACGATCGATGATTGAATATTGATGATTAATGATTGATGATTGGAGATTGATGATTGATGATTGATTATTGATAATTGATGATTGGTGATTGATGGTTGATGATTGATGATTGATGATTGATGATTGAGGATTGGAGATTTATGATTGATGATTGATGATAAGTGATTGATGATTGATGATTGATGATCGATGATCGATGATTGATGATTGATGATTAATGATTGATGATTGGAGATTGATGATTAATGATTGATTATTAATAATTGATGATTGGTAATTGATGGTTGATGACTGATGATTGGTAATTGATGGTTGATGACTGATGATTGATGATTAAGGATTGATGACTGATGATTGATGATTGATGATTGATGATTGATGGTTGATGATTGATTATTGATGATTGATGATTGATAATTGATGATTGATGATTGTTGATTGAAGATTGATGATTGATGATTGATGATTGATGTTTGATGTTTGATGATTGATGATTGGTGATTGATGATTGATGATCGATGATTTATGATTGATGATTGATGATTGAAGAGTGATGATTGATGATTGATGATTGATGATTGATGATCGATGATTGATGATTGATGATTGATGATGGATGATTGATGATTGATGATTGATGATTGATGATTGATGATTGATGATTGATGATTGATGATTTATGATTGAAGATTGATGATTGATGATTGATGATTGATGATTAATGATTGATGACTGATGATTGATGATTGATGATTGATGACTGATGATTTATGATTGATGATTAATGATTGATGATTGGAGATTGATGATTGATGATTGATTGTTAATAATTGATGATTGGTAATTGATGGTTGATGACTGATGATTGAAGATTGAGGATTGATGATTGATGATTGATGATTGATGATTGATGATTGGTGATTGATGATTGATGATTGATGATTGATGATTGATGATTGATGTTTGATGATTGATGATTGGTGATTGATGATTGATGATCGATGATTTATTATTGATGATTGATGACTGATAAGTGATGATTGATGATTGATGATTGATGATTGATGATTGATTATTGATGATTGATGATTGATGATTGATAATTGATGATTGATGATTAATGATTGATGATTGATGATTGATGATTGATGATTGATGATTGATGATTGATGATTGATGATTGATGATTGACGATTGATGATTTATGATTGATGTTTGATGATTGATGATTGATGATTGATGAGTGATGATTGATGATTGATGATTGATGATTGATGATTGATGATTGATGACTGATGATTGATGATTGAAGATTCATAATTAATGATTGATGATTGAAGATTGATGATTGATGGTTGATGGTTGATGATTGATGATTGATGATTGATGATTGATAATTGATGATTGATGATTGATGAATGATGATTGATGATTGGTGATTGATGATTGATTATTGATGATTAATGATTGATGATTGATGATTGATGCTTGATGATTGATGATTGATGATTGATGATTGATGATTGATTATTGATTATTGATAATTGATGATTGCTGATTGATGGTTGATGATTGATGATTGAGGATTGATGATTGATGATTGATGATTGATGATTGATGATTGATGATTGATGATTGATGATTGATGATTGATGATTGATGATTGATGATTGATGATTGATGATTGATGATTGATGATTTCTGATTGATGATTGATTATTGATAATTTATGACTGATGATTGATGATTGATGATTGGTGATTGAAGATTGATGATTGATTATTGATGATTAATGATTGATGATTGATGATTGATGATTGATGATTGATTACTGATGATTGATGATTGATGATTGATGATTGATGATTGATGGTTGATGGTTGATGATTGATGAGTGATGATTGATGATTGATAATTGATGGTTGATGATTAATGATTGATGATTGAAGATTGATGATTGATGGTTGATGATTGATAATTGATGATCGATGATTGATGTTTGATGATTGATGATTGATGATTGATAATTTATGACTGATGATTGATGATTGATGATTGATGATTGATTATTGATGATTAATGATTGATGACTGATGATTGATGATTGATGATTGATGGTTGATGGTTGATGATTGGTGATTGATGATTGATGATTGATGATTGATGATTGATGATTGATGATTGATGATTGATTATTGATGATTAATGATTGATGATTGATGATTGATGATTGATTACTGATGATTGATGATTGATGATTGATGGTTGATGGTTGATGATTGATGATTGATGATTGATGATTGATAATTGATGGTTGATAATTGATGATTGATGATTGATGATTGAGTATTGATTATTGATGATTGATGATTGATGATTGATGATTGATGATTGATGATTGATGATTGATTATTGATTATTAATGATTGATGATTGATGATTGATGATTGATATTTGATTATTGATGATTGATAATTGATGATTGCTGATTGATGTTTGATGATTGATGATTGAGGATTGATGATTGATGATTGATGATTGATGATTGATGATTGATGATTGATGATTGATGATTGATGATTGATGATTGATGATTGATGATTGATGATTGATGATTGATGATTGATAATTGATGATCGATGATTGTATATTGATGATTGATGATTGATGATTGATGATTGATGATTGATAATTTATGACTGATGATTGATGATTGATGATTGATGATTGATGGTTGATGATTGATGATTGATGATTGATGATTGATGATTGATGATTGATGATTGATGATCGATGATTGAATATTGATGGTTAATGATTGATGATTGATTATTGATGATTAATGATTGATGATTGATGATTGATGATTGATGATTGATTACTGATGATTGATGATTGATGATTGATGATTGATGATTGATGATTGATAATTGATGATTGATGATTGATGATTGATGATTGATGATTGATGCTTGATGATTGATGATTGATGATTGATAATTTATGACTGATGATTGATGATTGATGATTGATAATTGATGATTAATGATTGATGATTGATGATTGATGATTGATGATTGATGATTGATTACTGATGATTGATAATTGATGATTGATGGTTGATGAATGATGATTGATGATTGATGATTGATGATTGATAATTGATAATTGATGATTGATGATTGATGATTGATGATTGATGATTGATGATTGATGATTGATGATTGATAATTGATGATTGATGATTGATGATTGATGATTGATTATTGATGATTAATGATTGATGATTGATGATTGATGATTGATTACTGATGATTGATGATTGATGGTTGATGGTTGATGATTGATGATTGATGATTGATGATTGATAATTGATGATTGATAATTGATGATTGATGATTGATGATTGATGATTGAATATTAATGATTGATGATTGATGATTGATGATTGATGATTGATGATTGATGATTGATGATTGATGATTGATTATTGATTATTAATGATTAATGATTGATGATTGATTATTGCTGATTGATTACTGATGATTGATGATTGATGATTGATGGTTGATGGTTGATGATTGATGATTGATGATTGATATTTGATTATTGATGATTGATAAATGATGATTGCTGATTGATGTTTGATGATTGATGATTGAGGATTGATGATTGATGATTGATGATTGATGATTGATGATTGATGATTGATGATTGATGATTGATGATTGATGATTGATGATTGATGATTGATGAGTGATGATTGATGATTGATGATTGATGATTGATGATTGATGATTGATGATTGATGATTGATGATTGATGATTGATGATTGATGATTGATGATTAATAATTTATGACTGATGATTGTTGATTGACGATTGATGGTTGCTGATTGATGGATGATGGTTGATGATTCATGGTTGATGATTAATGATTGATGATTGCTGATTGATCATTGATGATTGATGATTGATAATTGATCATTGATGATTGATGAATGATGATTGATGATTGATGATTGATGATTGATGATTAATGATTGATGATTGATGATTGATGATTGATGATTGATGATTGATGATTGATGATTGATGATTGATGATTGATGATTGATGATTGATGATTGATAATTGATGATTGATGATTGATGATTGATGATTGATGATTGATGATTGATGATTGATGATTGATGATTGATGATTGATGATTGATGATTGATGATTGATGATTGATGATTGATGATTGAAGATTTATGACTGATGATTGATGATTGATGATTGATTATTGATGATTAATGAGTGATGATTGATGATTGATGATTGATTACTGATGATTGATGATTTATGATTGATGATTGATGATTGATGATTGATATTTGATGATTGATAAATGATGATTGATGATTGATGATTGATGATTGCTGATTGATGATTAATGATTGATGATTGATGATTGATGATTGATGATTGATGATTGATGATTGATGATTGATATTTGATGATTGATAAATGATGATTGATGATTGATGATTGATGATTGCTGATTGATGATTGATGATTTAAGATTGATGACTGATGATTGATGATTGATGATTGATGATTGATGATTGATGATTGATGATTGGTGATTGATGATTGATGATTGATGATTGATGATTGATGATTGATGATTGATGATTGATGATTGATGATTGATGATTGATGAATGACGATTGATGATTGATGATTAATGTTTGATGATTTAAGATTGATGTGTGATGATTAATGATTGATGGCTGAGGATTGATGATTGATGATTGATGATTGATGATTGATGATTGATGATTGATGATTGATGATTGATTATTGATGGTTAATGATTAATGATTGATGATTGAAGATTGATGATTAATGATGGAAGACTGATGATTGATAATTGATGATTGATGATTGATGATTGATAATTGATGATTGATGATTGATGATTGATTATTGATGATTGATGATTGATGATTGATGATTGATGATTAATGATTGATGATTGATGATTGATGGTTGATGATTGATTATTGATGATTGATGATTGATAACTGATGATTGGTGATTGATGATTGGTGATTGAAGATTGATGATTGATGATTGATGATTGATGTTTTATGATTGATGATTGGTGATTGATGATTGATGATCGATGATTTATGATTGATGATTGATGATGGATGATTGATGATTGATGATTGATGATTGATGATTGATGATTGATGATTGATAATTGATGATTGATGATTGATGATTGATGATTGATGATTGATGATTGATGATTGATGATTGATGAGTGATGATTGATGATTGATGATTGATGATTGATGACTGATGATTGATGATTGAAGATTCATGATTAAAGATTGATAAGTGAAGTTTGATGGTTGATGATTGATGGTTGGTAATTGATTATTGATGATTGATGATTGATGATTGATGATTGATGATATATGATTGATGATTGATGATTGATGATTGATGATTGATGATTAATGATTAATGATTAATTATTGATGACTGATGCTTGTTGATTGATGATTGATGATTGATGATTGATGACTGATGACTGATGATTGATGATTGATGATTGATGATTAGAGATTGATGATTGATGATTGATTGTTAATAATTGACGATTGGTAATTGATGGTTGATGACTGATGATTGAAGATTGAGGATTGATGATTGATGATTGATGATTGATGATTGATGATTGATGATTGATGATTGATGACTGATGATTGATGATTGATGATTGATACTTGATTATTGATGATTGATGATTGATGGTTGATAATTGATGATTGATGATTGATGATTGAAGATTGATGATTGATGATTGATGATTCAAGATTGATTATTGATGATTGATGATTGATGAATGACGATTGATGATTGATGATTGATGATTTAAGATTGATGTGTGATGATTAACGAATGATTATTGATGGTTGAAAATATGTGATTGATGATTGATGATTGTTGATTGATTAGTGATGATTGATGTTTGGTGATTGATGATTGATGATTGGTTATTGATGTTTGATGATTGAAGATTGATGATTCAAGATTGATAATTGATGATTCGTGATTGCTGACTGATTATTGGTGATTGATGATTGATGAATGCTAATTGATGATTGATGATTGATGATTGATGGTTGCTGATTGATGGTTGATAATGGATGATTCATGGTTGATGATTAGTGATTGATGATTGATGATTGATCATTGTTCATTGATGATTGATGATTGATAATTGATCATTGATTATTGATCATTGATGATTGATGATTGATGATTGACGATTGATGATTAATGATTGATGATTGATGATTGATGATTGATGATTGATGATTGATGATTGATGGTTGATGATTGATGATTGATGATTGATGATTGATGATTGATGATTGATGATTGATGATTGATGATTGATGATTGATGATTGACGAGTGATGATTAATGATTGATGATTGATGATTGATGATTGATGATTGATGATTGATGATTTATGATTGATGATTGATGATTGATGATTGATGATTGATAATTGATGATTGATGATTAATGATTGATGATTGAAGATTGATGATTGATGATTGATAATTGACGATCGATGATTGAATATTGATGATTAATGATTGATGATTGGAGATTGATGATTGATGATTGATTATTGATAATTGATGATTGGTGATTGATGGTTGATGATTGATGATTGATGATTGATGATTGAGGATTGGAGATTTATGATTGATGATTGATGATAAGTGATTGATGATTGATGATTGATGATCGATGATCGATGATTGATGATTGATGATTAATGATTGATGATTGGAGATTGATGATTAATGATTGATTATTAATAATTGATGATTGGTAATTGATGGTTGATGACTGATGATTGGTAATTGATGGTTGATGACTGATGATTGATGATTAAGGATTGATGACTGATGATTGATGATTGATGATTGATGATTGATGGTTGATGATTGATTATTGATGATTGATGATTGATAATTGATGATTGATGATTGTTGATTGAAGATTGATGATTGATGATTGATGATTGATGTTTGATGTTTGATGATTGATGATTGGTGATTGATGATTGATGATCGATGATTTATGATTGATGATTGATGATTGAAGAGTGATGATTGATGATTGATGATTGATGATTGATGATTGATGATCGATGATTGATGATTGATGATTGATGATGGATGATTGATGATTGATGATTGATGATTGATGATTGATGATTGATGATTGATGATTGATGATTTATGATTGAAGATTGATGATTGATGATTGATGATTGATGATTAATGATTGATGACTGATGATTGATGATTGATGATTGATGACTGATGATTTATGATTGATGATTAATGATTGATGATTGGAGATTGATGATTGATGATTGATTGTTAATAATTGATGATTGGTAATTGATGGTTGATGACTGATGATTGAAGATTGAGGATTGATGATTGATGATTGATGATTGATGATTGATGATTGGTGATTGATGATTGATGATTGATGATTGATGATTGATGATTGATGTTTGATGATTGATGATTGGTGATTGATGATTGATGATCGATGATTTATTATTGATGATTGATGACTGATAAGTGATGATTGATGATTGATGATTGATGATTGATGATTGATTATTGATGATTGATGATTGATGATTGATAATTGATGATTGATGATTAATGATTGATGATTGATGATTGATGATTGATGATTGATGATTGATGATTGATGATTGATGATTGATGATTGATGATTGACGATTGATGATTTATGATTGATGTTTGATGATTGATGATTGATGATTGATGAGTGATGATTGATGATTGATGATTGATGATTGATGATTGATGATTGATGACTGATGATTGATGATTGAAGATTCATAATTAATGATTGATGATTGAAGATTGATGATTGATGGTTGATGGTTGATGATTGATGATTGATGATTGATGATTGATAATTGATGATTGATGATTGATGAATGATGATTGATGATTGGTGATTGATGATTGATTATTGATGATTAATGATTGATGATTGATGATTGATGATTGATGCTTGATGATTGATGATTGATGATTGATGATTGATGATTGATTATTGATTATTGATAATTGATGATTGCTGATTGATGGTTGATGATTGATGATTGAGGATTGATGATTGATGATTGATGATTGATGATTGATGATTGATGATTGATGATTGATGATTGATGATTGATGATTGATGATTGATGATTGATGATTGATGATTTCTGATTGATGATTGATTATTGATAATTTATGACTGATGATTGATGATTGATGATTGGTGATTGAAGATTGATGATTGATTATTGATGATTAATGATTGATGATTGATGATTGATGATTGATGATTGATTACTGATGATTGATGATTGATGATTGATGATTGATGGTTGATGGTTGATGATTGATGAGTGATGATTGATGATTGATAATTGATGGTTGATGATTAATGATTGATGATTGAAGATTGATGATTGATGGTTGATGATTGATAATTGATGATCGATGATTGATGTTTGATGATTGATGATTGATGATTGATAATTTATGACTGATGATTGATGATTGATGATTGATGATTGATTATTGATGATTAATGATTGATGACTGATGATTGATGATTGATGATTGATGGTTGATGGTTGATGATTGGTGATTGATGATTGATGATTGATGATTGATGATTGATGATTGATGATTGATGATTGATTATTGATGATTAATGATTGATGATTGATGATTGATGATTGATTACTGATGATTGATGATTGATGATTGATGGTTGATGGTTGATGATTGATGATTGATGATTGATGATTGATAATTGATGATTGATAATTGATGATTGATGATTGATGATTGAGTATTGATTATTGATGATTGATGATTGATGATTGATGATTGATGATTGATGATTGATGATTGATGATTGATTATTGATTATTAATGATTGATGATTGATGATTGATGATTGATATTTGATTATTGATGATTGATAATTGATGATTGCTGATTGATGTTTGATGATTGATGATTGAGGATTGATGATTGATGATTGATGATTGATGATTGATGATTGATGATTGATGATTGATGATTGATGATTGATGATTGATGATTGATGATTGATGATTGATGATTGATAATTGATGATCGATGATTGTATATTGATGATTGATGATTGATGATTGATGATTGATGATTGATAATTTATGACTGATGATTGATGATTGATGATTGATGATTGATGGTTGATGATTGATGATTGATGATTGATGATTGATGATTGATGATTGATGATTGATGATTGATGATCGATGATTGAATATTGATGGTTAATGATTGATGATTGATTATTGATGATTAATGATTGATGATTGATGATTGATGATTGATGATTGATTACTGATGATTGATGATTGATGATTGATGATTGATGATTGATAATTGATGATTGATGATTGATGATTGATGATTGATGATTGATGCTTGATGATTGATGATTGATGATTGATAATTTATGACTGATGATTGATGATTGATGATTGATAATTGATGATTAATGATTGATGATTGATGATTGATGATTGATGATTGATGATTGATTACTGATGATTGATAATTGATGATTGATGGTTGATGAATGATGATTGATGATTGATGATTGATGATTGATAATTGATAATTGATGATTGATGATTGATGATTGATGATTGATGATTGATGATTGATGATTGATGATTGATAATTGATGATTGATGATTGATGATTGATGATTGATTATTGATGATTAATGATTGATGATTGATGATTGATGATTGATTACTGATGATTGATGATTGATGGTTGATGGTTGATGATTGATGATTGATGATTGATGATTGATAATTGATGATTGATAATTGATGATTGATGATTGATGATTGATGATTGAATATTAATGATTGATGATTGATGATTGATGATTGATGATTGATGATTGATGATTGATGATTGATGATTGATGATTGATTATTGATTATTAATGATTAATGATTGATGATTGATTATTGCTGATTGATTACTGATGATTGATGATTGATGATTGATGGTTGATGGTTGATGATTGATGATTGATGATTGATATTTGATTATTGATGATTGATAAATGATGATTGCTGATTGATGTTTGATGATTGATGATTGAGGATTGATGATTGATGATTGATGATTGATGATTGATGATTGATGATTGATGATTGATGATTGATGATTGATGATTGATGATTGATGATTGATGAGTGATGATTGATGATTGATGATTGATGATTGATGATTGATGATTGATGATTGATGATTGATGATTGATGATTGATGATTGATGATTGATGATTAATAATTTATGACTGATGATTGTTGATTGACGATTGATGGTTGCTGATTGATGGATGATGGTTGATGATTCATGGTTGATGATTAATGATTGATGATTGCTGATTGATCATTGATGATTGATGATTGATAATTGATCATTGATGATTGATGAATGATGATTGATGATTGATGATTGATGATTGATGATTAATGATTGATGATTGATGATTGATGATTGATGATTGATGATTGATGATTGATGATTGATGATTGATGATTGATGATTGATGATTGATGATTGATAATTGATGATTGATGATTGATGATGATGATTGATGATTGATGATTGATGATTGATGATTGATGATTGATGATTGATGATTGATGATTGATGATTGATGATTGATGATTGATGATTGATGATTGAAGATTTATGACTGATGATTGATGATTGATGATTGATTATTGATGATTAATGAGTGATGATTGATGATTGATGATTGATTACTGATGATTGATGATTTATGATTGATGATTGATGATTGATGATTGATATTTGATGATTGATAAATGATGATTGATGATTGATGATTGATGATTGCTGATTGATGATTAATGATTGATGATTGATGATTGATGATTGATGATTGATGATTGATGATTGATGATTGACGATTGATGATTGATGATTGATGATGTGATTGATGATTGATGATTGATGATGATGATTGATGATTGATGATTGATGATTGATGATTGATGATTGATGATTGATGATTGATGATTGATGATTGATGATTGATGATTGATGATTGATGATTGATGATTGATGATTGATGATGATTGATGATCGATGATTGATGATTGATGATTGATGATTGATGATTGATGATTGATGATTGATGATTGATGATTTATGACTGATGATTGATGGTTGATGATTGATTATTGATGATTAATGAGTGATGATTGATGATTGATGATTGATTACTAATGATTGATGATTGATGATTGATGATTGATGATTGATAATTGATGATTGATGATTTATGATTGATGATTGATGATTGATGATTGATGATTGATAATTGATGATTGATGATTGATGATTGATGATTGCTGATTGATGATTAATGATTGATGGTTGATGATTGATGATTGATGATTGATGATTGATGATTGATGATTGATGATTGACGATTGATGATTGATGATTGATGATTGATGATTGATGATTGATGATTGATGCTTGATGATTGATGATTGATGATTTGATGATTGATGATTGATGATTGATGAGTGATGATTGATGATTGATGATTGATGATTGATGATTGATGATTGATGATTGATGATTGATGACTGACGATTGATGATTGATGATTGATGATTTATGACTGATGATTGATGATTGATGATTGATGATTGATGATTGATGATTGTTGATTGATGATTGATGTTTGATGATTGATGATTGATGATTGATGATTGATGATAAATGATTGATGATTGGAAATTGATGATTGATGATTGATTATTAATAATTGATGATTGATGATTTATGATTGATGATTAATGATCGATGATTGAAGATTGATGATTGATGATTGATGATTGATGATTGATAATTGATGATCGATGATTGAATATTGATGATTAATGATGATGATTGGAGATTAATGATTGATGATTGATGATTGATGATTGATGATTGATGATTGATGATTGATGATTGATGATTGATGATTGATGATTGATGATTGATGATTGATGATTGATGATTGATGTTTATGACTGATGATTGATGATTGATGATTGATTATTGATGATTAATGATTGATGATTGATGATTGATATCTGATGATTGATGATTGATGATTGTATGGTTGATGGTTGATGATTGATGATTGATGATTGATGATTGATGATTGATGATTGATGATTGATAATTGATGATTGATGATTAATGATTGATGATTGAAGATTAATTATTGATGATTGATGATTGATAATTGATGATCGATGATTGAATATTGATGATTAATGATTGATGATTGGAGAATGATGATTGATGATTGATTAATGATAATTGATGATTGATGATTGATGGTTGATGATTGATGATTGATGATTGATGGTTGATGGTGATGATTAGTGATTGATGATTGATGATTGAAGATTGATGATTGATGATTGATGATTGATAATTGATGATCGATGATTGTATATTGATGATTGATGATTGATGATTGATGATTGATGATTGATGATTGATGATTGATGATTGATGATTGATGTTTGATAATTTATGACTGATGATTGATGATTGATGATTGGTTATTGATGATCAATGATTGATGATTGATGATTGATGATTGATGATTGATGATTGATGATTGATGATTGATGATTGATGATCGATGATTGAATATGATGATTAATGATTGATGATTGATTTTTGATGATTACTGATTGATGATTGATGATTAATGATTGATGATTGATGATTGATTACTGATGATTGATGATTGATGATTGATGATTGATAATTTATGACTGATGGTTGATGATTGATGATTGATGATTGATGATTGATTATTGATGATTAATGATTGATGATTGATGATTGATGATTGATTACTGAATGATTGATGATTGACGATTGATGGTTGATGGTTGATGATTGATGATTGATGATTGATGATTGATGATTGATGATTGATGTCTGATGATTGATGATTGATGATTGATGATTGATGATTGATGATAAATGATTGATGATTGGAAATTGATGATTGATGATTGATGATTAATGATTCATGATTGATGATTGATTACTGATGATTGATGATTGATGATTGATGATTGATGATTGATAATTTATGACTGATGATTGATGATTGATGATTGATGATTGATTAGTGATGATTAATGATTGATGATTGATGATTGATGATTGATTACTGATGATTGATGATTGATGATTTATGACTGATGATTGATGATTGATGATTGATGATTGATGATTGATGATTGATGATTGATGATTGATGATTGATGTTTGATGATTGATGATTGATGATTGATGATAAATGATTGATGATTGGAAATTGATGATTGATGATTGATTATTAATAATTGATGATTGATGATTTATGATTGATGATTAATGATCGATGATTGAAGATTGATGATTGATGATTGATGATTGATAATTGATGATCGATGATTGAATATTGATGATTAATGATTGATGATTGGAGATTGATGATTGATGATTGATGATTGATGATTGATGATTGATGATTGATGTTTATGACTGATGATTGATGATTGATGATTGATTATTGATGATTAATGATTGATGATTGATGATTGATAACTGATGATTGATGATTGATGACTTGATGATTGATGATTGATGGTTGATGATTGATGATTGATGATTGATGATTGATGATTGATGATTGATGATTGATGATTGATGATTGATAATTGATGATTGATGATTAATGATTGATGATTGAAGATTAATTATTGATGATTGATGATTGATAATTGATGATCGATGATTGAATATTGATGATTAATGATTGATGATTGGAGAATGATGATTGATGATTGATTAATGATAATTGATGATTGATGATTGATGGTTGATGATTGATGATTGATGATTGATGATCGATGATTGATGATTGATGGTTGATGGTTGATGATTGATGATTGATGATCGATGATTGAATATTGATGGTTAATGATTGATGATTGATTATTGATGATTGATGATTGATGATTGATGTTTGATAATTTATGACTGATGATTGATGATTGATGATTGATTATTGATGATCAATGATTGATGATTGATGATTGATGATTGATGATTGATGATTGATGATTGATGATTGATGATTGATGATTGAAGATTGATGATTGATGATTGATGATTGATAATTGATGATCGATGATTGAATATTGATGATTAATGATTGATGATTGGAGAATGATGATTGATGATTGATTAATGATAATTAATGATTGATGATTGATGGTTGATGATTGATGATTGATGATTGATGGTTAATGGTTGATGATTAGTGATTGATGATTGATGATTGAAAGATTGATGATTGATGATTGATGATTGATAATTGATG
The DNA here is from genome assembly GCA_954870665.1 of Stratiomys singularior. Lineage (NCBI taxonomy): Eukaryota > Metazoa > Arthropoda > Insecta > Diptera > Stratiomyidae > Stratiomys > Stratiomys singularior. The sequence continues at coordinate 134,783 of CATOZT010000330.1, forward strand.
ATCGATGATTGTATATTGATGATTGATGATTGATGATTGATGATTGATGATTGATAATTGATGTTTGATAATTTATGACTGATGATTGATGATTGATGATTGATGATTGATTATTGATGATCAATGATTGATGATTGATGATTGATGATTGATGATTGATGATTGATGATTGATGATTGATGATTGATGATCGATGATTGAATATTGATGATTAATGATTGATGATTGATTTTTGATGATTTACTGATTGATGATTGATGATTAATGATTGATGATTGATGATTGATTACTGATGATTGATGATTGATGATTGATGATTGATGATTGATGATTGATAATTTATGACTGATGGTTGATGATTGATGATTGATGATTGATGATTGATTATTGATGATTAATGATTGATGATTGATGATTGATGATTGATTACTGATGATTGATGATTGACGATTGATGGTTGATGGTTGATGATTGATGATTGATGATTGATGATTGATGATTGATGAGTGATGATTGATGTCTGATGATTGATGATTGATGATTGATGATTGATGATTGATGATAAATGATTGATGATTGGAAATTGATGATTGATGATTGATGATTAATGATTCATGATTGATGATTGATTACTGATGATTGATGATTGATGATTGATGATTGATGATTGATAATTTATGACTGATGATTGATGATTGATGATTGATGATTGATTAGTGATGATTAATGATTGATGATTGATGATTGATGATTGATTACTGATGATTGATGATTGATGATTTATGACTGATGATTGATGATTGATGATTGATGATTGATGATTGATGATTGATGATTGATGATTGATGATTGATGATTGATGTTTGATGATTGATGATTGATGATTGATGATTGATGATAAATGATTGATGATTGGAAATTGATGATTGATGATTGATTATTAATAATTGATGATTGATGATTTATGATTGATGATTAATGATCGATGATTGAAGATTGATGATTGATGATTGATGATTGATAATTGATGATCGATGATTGAATATTGATGATTAATGATTGATGATTGGAGATTGATGATTGATGATTGATGATTGATGATTGATGATTGATGATTGATGATTGATGTTTATGACTGATGATTGATGATTGATGATTGATTATTGATGATTAATGATTGATGATTGATGATTGATAACTGATGATTGATGATTGATGATTGATGATTGATGATTGATGGTTGATGATTGATGATTGATGATTGATGATTGATGATTGATGATTGATGATTGATAATTGATGATTGATGATTAATGATTGATGATTGAAGATTAATTATTGATGATTGATGATTGATAATTGATGATCGATGATTGAATATTGATGATTAATGATTGATGATTGGAGAATGATGATTGATGATTGATTAATGATAATTGATGATTAATGATTGATGGTTGATGATTGATGATTGATGATTGATGATTGATGATTGATGATTGATGGTTGATGGTTGATGATTGATGATTGATGATCGATGATTGAATATTGATGGTTAATGATTGATGATTGATTATTGATGATTGATGATTGATGATTGATGTTTGATAATTTATGACTGATGATTGATGATTGATGATTGATTATTGATGATCAATGATTGATGATTGATGATTGATGATTGATGATTGATGATTGATGATTGATGATTGATGATTGATGATTGATGATTGATGATTGATGATTGAAGATTGATGATTGATAGTTGATGATTGATAATTGATGATCGATGATTGAATATTGATGATTAATGATTGATGATTGGAGAATGATGATTGATGATTGATTAATGATAATTAATGATTGATGATTGATGGTTGATGATTGATGATTGATGATTGATGATTGATGGTTAATGGTTGATGATTAGTGATTGATGATTGATGATTGAAGATTGATGATTGATGATTGATGATTGATGATTGATGATTGATGATTGAGTATTGATGATTGATGATTGATGATTGATGATTGATGATTGATGATTGATGATTGATGATTGATGATTGATGATTGATGATTGATGATTGATGATTGATGATTGATGATTGATGATTGATGATTGATGATTCATGATTGATAATTGATGATCGATGATTGAATATTGATGATTAATGATTGATGATTGGAGATTGATGATTGATGATTGATGATTGATGATTGATGATTGATGATTGATGATTGATGATTGATGATTGATGATTGATGATTGATGATTGATGATTGATGATTGATGATTGATGATTGATGATTGATGATTGATGATTGATGTTTATGACTGATGATTGATGATTGATGATTGATGATTGATGATCAATGATTGATGATTGATGATTGATGATTGATGATTGATGATTGATGATCGATGATTGAATATTGATGATTAATGATTGATGATTGATTTTTGATGATTAATGATTGATGATTGATGATTAATGATTGATGATTGATGATTGATTACTGATGATTGATGATTGATGATTGATGATTGATGATTGATGATTGATGATTGATGATTGATGATTGATGATTGATGATTGATGATTGATAATTTATGACTGATGATTGATGATTGATGATTGGTTATTGATGATTAATGATTAATGATTGATGATTGATGATTGATGATTGATGATTGATTGCTGATGATTGATGATTGACGATTGATGGTTGATGGTTGATGATTGATGATTGATGATTGATGATTGATGATTGATAATTGATGATTGATAATTGATGATTGATGATTGATGATTGATGATTGATGATTGATGATTGATGATTGATGATTGATGATTGATGATTGATGATTGATGATTGATGATTGATGATTGATGATTGATTATTGATGATAAATGATTGATGATTGATGATTGATGATTGCTGATTGATGGTTGATGATTGATCATTGAGGATTGATGATTGATGATTGATGATTGATGATTGATGATTGATGATTGATGATTGATGATTGATAATTGATAATTTCTGACTGATGATTGATGATTGATGATTGATGATTGATAATTGATGATTAATGATTGATGATTGATGATTGATGATTGATTACTGATGATTGATGATTGATGCTTGATGGTTGATGGTTTATGATTGATGATTGATGATTGATAATTGATGATTGATGATTAATGATTGATGATTGAAGATTGATGATTGATGATTGAAGATTGATAATTGATGATCGATGATTGATGTTTGATGATTGACGATTGATGATTGATGATTGATAATTTATGACTGATGATTGATGATCGATGATTGATTATTGATGATTAATGATTGATGACTGATGATTGATGATTGATGATTGATGGTTGATGGTTGAAGATTGGTGATTGATGATTGATGATTGATGATTGATAATTGATAATTTCTGACTGATGATTGATGATTGATGATTGATAATTGATGATTAATGATTGATGATTGATGATTGATGATTGATTACTGATGATTGATGATTGATGCTTGATGGTTGATGGTTTATGATTGATGATTGATGATTGATAATTGATGATTGATGATTAATGATTGATGATTGAAGATTGATGATTGATGATTGAAGATTGATAATTGATGATCGATGATTGATGTTTGATGATTGATGATTGATGATTGATGATTGATAATTTATGACTGATGATTGATGATCGATGATTGATTATTGATGATTAATGATTGATGACTGATGATTGATGATTGATGATTGATGGTTGATGATTGATGATTGATTATTGATGATAAATGATTGATGATTGATGATTGATGATTGCTGATTGATGGTTGATGATTGATCATTGAGGATTGATGACTGATGATTGATGATTGATGATTGATGATTGATGATTGATAATTGATAATTTCTGACTGATGATTGATGATTGATGATTGATGATTGATAATTGATGATTAATGATTGATGATTGATGATTGATGATTGATTACTGATGATTGATGATTGATGCTTGATGGTTGATGGTTTATGATTGATGATTGATGATTGATAATTGATGATTGATGATTAATGATTGATGATTGATGATTGATGATTGCTGATTGATGGTTGATGATTGATCATTGAGGATTGATGATTGATGATTGATGATTGATGATTGATGATTGATGATTGATAATTGATAATTTCTGACTGATGATTGATGATTGATGATTGATGATTGATAATTGATGATTAATGATTGATGATTGATGATTGATGATTGATTACTGATGATTGATGATTGATGCTTGATGGTTGATGGTTTATGATTGATGATTGATGATTGATAATTGATGATTGATGATTAATGATTGATGATTGAAGATTGATGATTGATGATTGAAGATTGATAATTGATGATCGATGATTGATGTTTGATGATTGATGATTGATGATTGATGATTGATAATTTATGACTGATGATTGATGATCGATGATTGATTATTGATGATTAATGATTGATGACTGATGATTGATGATTGATGATTGATGGTTGATGGTTGATGATTGGTGATTGACGATTGATAATTGATGATTGATGATTGATGATTGATGATTGATAATGTATGACTGATGATTGATGATTGATGATTGATTATTGATGATTAATGATTGATGATTGATGATTGATGATTGATTATTTATTATTGATAATTGATGATTGCTGATTGATGGTTGATTATTGATGATTGAGGATTGATGATTGATGATTGATGATTGATGATTGATTATTGATGAGTGATGATTGATGATTGATGATTGATGATTGATGATTGATGATTGATGATTGATGATTGATGATTGATGATTGATGATTGATGATTGATAATTTATGACTGATGATTGATGATTGATGATTGATGATTGATGATTGATGATTGATGATTGATGATTGATGATTGATGATTGATGATTGATGATTGATTATTGATGATTAATGATTGATGATTGATGATTGATGATTGATTACTGATGATTGATGATTGATGATTGATGGTTGATGATTGATGATTGATGATTGATGATTGATGATTGATGATTGATGATTGATGATTGATGATTAATGATTGATGATTGAAGATTGATGATTGATGATTGATGATTGATGATTGATATTTGATGATCGATGATTGAATATTGATGATTGATGTTTGATGATTGATGATTGATGATTGATGATTGATGATTGATGATTGATGATTGATGATTGATGATTGATGATTGATGATTGATGATTGATGATTGATTATTGATGATTAATGATTGATGATTGATGATTGATGATTGATTACTAATGATTGATGATTGATGATTGATGATTGTTGGTTGATGGTTGATGAATGATGATTGATGATTGATGATTGATAATTTATGATTGATGATTAATGATTGATGATTGAAGATTGATGATTGATGATTGATGACTGATAATTGATGATCGATGATTGAATATTGATGATTAATGATTGATGATTGGAGATTGATGATTGATGATTGATTATTGATAATTGATGATTGCTGATTGATGGTTGATGATTGATGATTGAGGATTGATGATTGATGATTGATGATTGAGGATTGATGATTGATGATTAGTGATTGATGATTGACTATTGATGATCGATGATCGATGATTGATGATTGATGATTGATGATTGATGATTGGAGATTGATGATTGATAATTGATTATTAATAATTGATGATTGGTAATTGATGGTTGATGACAGATGATTGATGATTGAGGATTTGTGATTGATGATTGATGATTGATGATTGATGACTGATGACTGGTGATTGATGATTGATGATTAATTATTGATGACTGATGATTGATGATTGATGATTGATGATTGATGATTAATGATTGATGATTGATGATTGATAATTGATGATTGATGATTGATGATTGATGATTGATGACTGATGATTGATGATTGATGATTGATGATTGATGATTGATGATTTATGACTGATGATTGATGATTGATGATTTATGATGGATTATTCATGATTAATGATTGATGATTGATGATTGATGATTAATGATTGATGATTGATGATTGATAATTGATGATTGGAGATTGATGATTGATAATTGATTATTAATAATTGATGATTGGTAATTGATGGTTGATGACAGATGATTGATGATTGAGGATTTGTGATTGATGAATGATGATTGATGATTGATGATTGATAATTTATGATTGATGATTAATGATTGATGATTGAAGATTGATGATTGATGATTGATGACTGATAATTGATGATCGATGATTGAATATTGATGATTAATGATTGATGATTGGAGATTGATGATTGATGATTGATTATTGATAATTGATGATTGCTGATTGATGGTTGATGATTGATGATTGAGGATTGATGATTGATGATTGAGGATTGATGATTGATGATTAGTGATTGATGATTGACTATTGATGATCGATGATCGATGATTGATGATTGATGATTGATGATTGATGATTGGAGATTGATGATTGATAATTGATTATTAATAATTGATTATTGGTAATTGATGGTTGATGACAGATGATTGATGATTGAGGATTTGTGATTGATGATTGATGATTGATGATTGATGACTGATGACTGGTGATTGATGATTGATGATTAATTATTGATGACTGATGATTGATGATTGATGATTGATGATTGATGATTAATGATTGATGATTGATGATTGATAATTGATGATTGATGATTGATGATTGATGATTGATAATTTATGATTGATGATTAATGATTGATGATTGAAGATTGATGATTGATGATTGATGACTGATAATTGATGATCGATGATTGAATATTGATGATTAATGATTGATGATTGGAGATTGATGATTGATGATTGATTATTGATAATTGATGATTGCTGATTGATGGTTGATGATTGATGATTGAGGATTGATGATTGATGATTGAGGATTGATGATTGATGATTAGTGATTGATGATTGACTATTGATGATCGATGATCGATGATTGATGATTGATGATTGATGATTGATGATTGGAGATTGATGATTGATAATTGATTATTAATAATTGATGATTGGTAATTGATGGTTGATGACAGATGATTGATGATTGAGGATTTGTGATTGATGATTGATGATTGATGATTGATGACTGATGACTGGTGATTGATGATTGATGATTAATTATTGATGACTGATGATTGATGATTGATGATTGATGATTGATGATTAATGATTGATGATTGATGATTGATAATTGATGATTGATGATTGATGATTGATGATTGATGATTGATGACTGATGATTGATGATTGATGATTGAAGATTGATGATTGATAGTTGATGATTGATAATTGATGATCGATGATTGAATATTGATGATTAATGATTGATGATTGGAGAATGATGATTGATGATTGATTAATGATAATTAATGATTGATGATTGATGGTTGATGATTGATGATTGATGATTGATGATTGATGGTTGATGGTTGATGATTGATGATTGATAATTGATAATTGATGATTGATAATTATTGATTGATGATTGAAGATTGATGATTGATGATTGATGATTGATAATTGATGATCGGTGATTGAATTTGATGATTAATGATTGATGATTGGAGATTGATGATTGATGATTGATGATTGATGATTGATGATTGATGATTGATGATTGATGATTGATGATTGATGCTTGATGATTGATGATTGATGATTGATGATTGATAATTGATGATTAATGATTGATGATTGATGATTGATGTTTATGACTGATGATTGATGATTGATGATTGATTATTGATGATTAATGATTGATGATTGATAACTGATGATTGATGATTGATGATTGATTACTGATGGTGATGATTGATGATTGATGATTGATAATTGATGATTGATGATTAATGATTGATAATTGAAGATTAATTATTGATGATTGATGATTGATAATTGATGATCGATGATTGAATATTGATGATTAATGATTGATGATTGGAGAATGATGATTGATTAATGATAATTGATGATTGATGATTGATGATTGATGGTTGATGATTGATGATTGATGATTGAGGATTGATGATTGATGATTGATGATTGATGATTGATGATTGATGATTAGTGATTGATGATTGATGATTGATGATTGATGATCGATGATTGATGATTGATGATTGATGATAAATGAATGATGATTGGAAATTGATGATTGATGATTGATTATTAATAATTGATGATTGATGATTCATGATTGATGATTAATAATCGATGATTGAAGATTGATGATTGATGATTGATAATTGATGATCGATGATTGAATATTGATGATTAATGATTGATGATTGGAGATTGATGATTGATGATTGATGATTGATGATTGATGATTGATGATTGATGATTGATGATTGATGATTGATGATTGATGATTGATGATTGATGATTGATGATTGATGATTGATGATTGATGATTGATGATTGATGATTGATGATTTATGACTGATGATTGATGATTGATGATTGATGATTTATTATTGATGATTAATGATTGATGATTGATGATTGATTACTGATGATTGATGATTGATGATTGATGGTTGATGGTTGATGATTGATGATTGATGATTGATGATTGATGATTGATGATTGATAATTGATGATTGATGATTAATGATTGATGATTGAAGATTGATTATTGATGATTGATGATTGATAATTGATGATCGATGATTGAATATCGATATTTAATGATTGATGATTGGAGATTGATGATTGATGAATGATAATTGATGATTGGTGATTGATGGTTGATGATTGATGATTGATGATTGATAATTGATGATTGATGATTGATGATTGATGATTGATGATTAGTAATTGATGATAGATAATTGATGATTGATTATTGATGATTAATGATTGATGATTGATGATTGATGATTGATTACTGATAATTGATGATTAATGATTGATAATTGATGATTGATGATTGATGATTGATGAATGATTATTGATGATTGATGATTTATGATTGATGTATGATGATTGATGATTGATGATTGATGATTAATGATTGATGATTGATGATTGATGACTAATGATTGATGATTGAAGATTCATGATTAATGATTGATAAGTGAAGTTTGATGATTGATGATTGATGGTTGGTAATTGATTATTGATGATCGATGATTGATGATTGATGATTGATGATTGATGGTTGATGATTGATGGTTGATGTTTGATGATTGATGATTGATGACTGATGATTAATGATTGATGATTGATGATTGATGATTGATGATTAATGATGGGCGATTGATGATTCGTGTTCGAAGATTGATTGTTGACGATTGACGATGATAGATCTACGTTTGATGATTGATTATTGATGAATTGGGATTTATGATTAATGATTGATGATACATGATTGATGATTGATGAGTCATGATTGATGATTGATGATGGATGATTGATGATTGATGATTGATGATTGATGATTGATGATTGATGATTGATGATTGATGATTGATGATTGATGATTGATGATTGATGATTGATGATTGATGATTGATGATTGATGATTGATGATTGACGATTGATGATTGATGATTGATGATTGATGATTGATGATTGATGATTGATGATTTAAGATTGATGTGTGGTTATTAATGAATGATGATTGATGGTTGAAAATATGTGATTGATGATTGATCATTGATTAGTGATGATTTATGTTTGGTGATTGAGTATTGATGATTGGTTATTGATGATTGATGATTGAAGATTGATGATTGAAGATTGATGATTGAAGACTGATAACTGATGATTAATGATTAGTGATTGCTGACTGAGTATTGGTGGTTGATGATTGATGAATGCTGATTGATGATTGATGATTGATGGTTGCTGATTGATGGTTGATCATTGATCATTGATCATTGATCATTGATAATTGATGATTGATGATTGATGATTGATGATTGATGATTGATGATTGATGATTGATGATTGACGATTGATCATTGATCATTGATCATTGATCATTGATCATTGATCATTGATAATTGATGATTGATGATTGATGATTGATGATTGGTGATTGATGATTGATGATTGATGATTGACGATTGATGATTGATGATTGATGATTGATGATTGATGATTGATGATTGATGATTGATGATTAATGATTGATGATTGATGATTGATGATTGATGATTGTTGAATGATGAGTGATGATTGATGATTGATGATTGATGATTAATGATTGATGATTGATGATTGATGTCTGATAATGGACGATTGATGATTCGTGATCGAAGATTGATTGTTGACGATGAATGATTTACGTTTGATGATTGAGTATTGATGAATATTGATTTATGATTAATGATTGATGATTCATGATTGATGATTGACGAGTCATGTTTGATGATTGGTGATGGATGATTGATGAATGACGATTTATGATTGATGATTGATGATTGATGATTGATGATTTAAGATTGATGTGTGATGATTAATGAATGATTATTGATGGTTGAAAATATGTGATTGATGGTTGATGATTGTTGATTGATCAATGATGATTGATGTTTTGTGATTGATGATTGATGATTAGTTATTGATGTTTGATGATTGAAGATTGATGATTGAAGATTGATAATTGATGATTGATGATTCGTGATTGCTGACTGATTATTGGTGATTGATGATTGATGAATGCTGATTGATGATTGATGATTGATTATTGATGGTTGCTGATTGATGGATGATGGTTGATGATTCATGGTTGATGATTAATGATTGATGATTGATCATTGATCATTGATCATTGATCATTGATGATTGATGATTGATAATAGAACATTGATGATTGATGATTGATGATGGATGATTGATGATTGATGATTGATGATTGATGATTAATGATTGATGATTGATGATTGATGATTGATGATTGATGATTGATGATTGATGATTAATGATTGATGATTGATGATTGATGATTGATGATTGATGATTGACGATTGATGATTGATGATTGATGATTGATGATTGATGATTGATAATTGATGATTGATGATTGATGATTGATGATTGATGATTGATGATTTATGACTGATGATTGATGATCGATGATTGATGATTGATGATTGATGATTGATTACTGATGATTGATGATTGATGATTGATGATTGATAATTGATGATTGATGATTTATGATTGATGATTGATGATTGATGATTGATGATTGATGAATGATGATTGATGATTGATAATTGATGATTGATGATTGATGATTGATGATTGCTGATTGATGATTAATGATTGATGATTGATGATTGATGATTGATGATTGATGATTGATGATTGATGATTGATGATTGATGATTGACGATTGATGATTGATGATTGATGATTGATGATTGATGATTGATGATTGATGATTGATGATTGATGATTGATGATTGATGATTGATGATTGATGATTGATGATTGATGATTGATGATTGATGATTGATGATTGATGATTGATGACTGATGATTGATGATTGATGATTGATGATTGATGATTTATGACTGATGATTGATGATTGATGATTGATGACTGATGATTGATGATTGATGATTGATGATTGATGATTGATGATTGATGTTTGATGATTGATGATTGATGATTGATGATTGATGATTGATGATTGATGATTGATGATTGATGATTGATGATTGATGATTGATGATTGATTATTGATGAGTAATGATTGATGATTGATAATTAATGATTGGTGGTTGAAAACATTTGATTGATTATTGTTTATTGATGAGTGATGATTGATTGGTGATGATTGATGACAGCTGATTGATGATAGATGATTGATGATTGATGATTGATGATTGATGATTGATGATTGATGATTGATGATTGATGATTGATGATTGATGATTGATGAGTGATGATTGATGATTGCTGATTGATGATTAAAGATTGATGATTGATCATTGATGATTAATGATTGATGATTGATTATTGATGATTGATGATTGAGGATTGATGATTGATGATTGGTGATTGATGATTGATGATTGATGATTGATGATTGATGATTGCTGATTGATTATTGATGATATACGATCGATGATTGATGGTTGATGATTGACGATTGATTATTGATGATTGATGATTGATGATTGATGATTGATGATTGATGATTGATGATTGATGATTGATAATTGATGATTGATGATTGATGATTGATGATTGATGACTGATGATTGATGATTGATGATTGATTACTGATGAATAGTGAGTGATGATAAATAATTAATGATTGGTTGTTGACAACATTTGAATGATTATTGTTGATTGATGAGTGATGATTGATGATTGATTGTTGATGATTGGTGACTGATTATTGATGATTGATGATTGGTGATGGATGATTGATGATTGCTGATTGATGATTAATGAGTGATGATTGATGATTGATGATTGATGATTGATGATAGATGTTTGATGATTGCTGATTGATGATTAATGAGTGATGATTGATGATTTATGATTTATGATTGATTATTGATGATTGATGATTGATGATTTATGATTGATGCTTGATTATTGATGGTTGAGGATTGATGATAGATGATTGATGATTGATGATTGATGAATGATGATTGATGATTGATGATTGATGATTGATGATTGATGATTGATGATTGATGGTTGATGATTGATGATTGATGTTTGATGATTGATGATTGATGATTGATGACTGATGATTCATGATTGATGATTGATTATTGATGAGTAATGATTGATGATTGATAATTATTGATTGGTGGTTGAAAACATTTGATTGAATATTGTTGATTGATGAGTGATGATTGATTCGTGATTATTGATGACAGATGATTGATGATAGATGATTGATGATGGATCATGGATGATTGATGATTGATGATTGATGATTTACGATTGATGATTGATGATTGATGATTGGTGATTGATGATTGATGATTGATGATTGATGTTTGATGTTTGATGTTTGATGATTGATGATTGATGATTGCTGATTAATGATTGATGATGGTTGATTGAAGATTGATATTTGATGATTGATGATTGAAGATTGATGATTGGTGATTGATGACTGATGAGTGATGATTCATGATTGATGATTGATCATTGATGAATGATGATTGATGATTGATGATTGATGATTGATAATTGATGATTGATGAATGATGATTGATGAATGATGATTGATGATTGATGATTGATGATTGATGATTGATGATTGATGATTGATGATTGATGATTTACGATTGATGATTGATGATTGGTGATGGATGATTGATGATTGATGATTGATGATTGCAGATTGATGATTAATGAGTGATGATTAATGATTGATGATTGATGATTGATGATTGATGATTGATGTTTGATGTTTGATGTTTGATGTTTGATGATTGATGATTGATGATTGCTGATTAATGATTGATGATGGTTGATAGAAGATTGATATTTGATGATTGATGATTGAAGATTGATGATTGTTGATTGATGACTGACGAGTGATAATTCATGATTGATGATTGATCATTGATGATTGATGATTGATGATTGATGATTGATGATTGATGATTGATGATTGATGATTGATGATTGATGATTGATGATTGATGATTGATGATTGATGATTGAAGATTGATGTTTGATGTTTGATGTTTGATGATTGATGATTGATGATTGCTGATTAATGATTGATGATGGTTGATTGAAGATTGATATTTGATGATTGATGATTGAAGATTGATGATTGGTGATTGATGACAGATGAGTGATGATTCATGATTGATGATTGATCATTGATGAATGATGATTGATGATTGATGATTGATGATTGATAATTGATGATTGATGAATGATGATTGATGAATGATGATTGAAAATTGATGATTGATGATTGATGATTGATGATTGATGATTGATGATTTACGATTGATGATTGATGATTGGTGATGGATGATTGATGATTGATGATTGATGATTGCAGATTGATGATTAATGTGTGATGATTAATGATTGATGATTGATGATTGATGATTGATGATTGATGTTTGATGTTTGATGTTTGATGAGTGATGATTGATGATTGATGATTGCTGATTAATGATTGATGATGGTTGATTGAAGATTGATATTTGATGATTGATGATTGAAGATTGATGATTGTTGATTGATGACTGACGAGTGATAATTCATGATTGATGATTGATCATTGATGATTGATAATTGATGATTGATGATTGATGATTGATGATTGATGATTGATGATTGATGATTGATGATTGGTGATTGATGATTGATGATTGATGATTGATGGATGATGATTGATGATTGCTGACTAATGATTGATGATTGAAGATTTATGATTGATGATTGATGATTGATGATTGATAATTCATGATTGATGATGGATGATTAATGATTGATGATTGATGATTGATGATTGAGTTTTGATGATTGATGATTGATCATTGATAATTGATGATTAATGATTGATGATTGATGATATAAGATTGATGATTGATGATTGATGATTAATGATTTATGATTGAAGATTGATGATTGATGATTGATGATTGATGATTGATGATTGATAATTGATGATCGATGATTGATGATTAATGATTGATGATTGGAGATTGATGATTGATGATTGATGATTGATGGTTTATAATTGATGGTTGATGATTAGTGATTGAAGATTGTTGATTGATGATTGATGATTGATGTTTGATGATTGATGATTGGTGATTGATGATTGATGAATGACGATTGATGATTGATGAGTGATGATTGATGACTGATGATTGATGATTGATGATTGATGATTGATGATCGATGATTGATGATTGATGATTGATGATTGATGATTGATGATTGATGATTGATGATTGATGATTGATGATTGATGATTGATGATTGATGATTGATGATTGATGATTGAGGATTGGTGATTGATGATTGATGATTGATGATTAGTGATTGATGATTGATGATTGATGATTGATGATCGATGATCGATGATTGATGATTGATTTTTAATGATTGATGATAGGAGATTGATGATTGGTGATTGATTATTAATAATTGATGATTGGTAATTGATGGTTAATGACTGATTACTGATGATTGATGATTGATGATTGATGATTGATGATTAATGATTGATGACTGATGATTGATGATTGATGATTGATGATTGATGATTAATGATTGATGATTGAAGATTGATTATTAATGATGGAAGATTGATGATTGATGATTGATGATTGATGATGCATAATTGATGATTGATGATTGATGATTGATGATTGATGATTGATAATTGATGATTGATGATTAGTGATTGAAGATTGATGATTGATGATTGATGATTGATGTTTGATGATTGATGATTGGGGATTGATGATTGATGATCGATGATTTATGATTGATGATTGATGATTGGTGAGTGATGATTGATGATTGATGATTGATGATTGATGATTGATGATTGATGATTGATGATTGATGATTGATGATTGATGATTGATGATTGATGATTGATGATTGATGATTGATATTTGATGATTGATGATTGATGATTAATGATTGATGATTGATGATTGATGGTTGATGATTGATGATTGATGATTGATGATTGATGATTTATGATTCATGTTTGATGAGTGATGATTGATGATTGATGATAAATGATTGATGATTGATGATAAAAGATTGATGATTGATGACTGATAATTGATGATTGAAGATTCATGATTAATGATTGATAAGTGAAGTTTGATGATTGATGATTCCTTGTTGGTAATTGATTATTGATGATTGATGATTGATGATTGATGATTGATGGTTGATGATTGATGATTGATGTTTGATGATTGATTATTGATGACTGATGATATGTGATTGATGATAGATGATTGGTGGTTGATAACAGGTGATTGATGATTTATGATTGATGATTGATGATTGCTGATTGATGATTGATGATTCACGATTGATGATTCATTCAGATGATTGATGACTTTTCATTGATGATTGATGATTGATGAGGAATGATTGATGATTGAAGATAGATGATTGATGATGGAAGATTGATGATTGATGATTGCTGATTGTTGACTGATGATTGGTGATTGAAGATTGATGATTGATTATTGATGATTGATGTTTGATGATTGATGATTGAGGATTGATGATTGATGATAGATGATTGATGATTGATGATTGATGATTGATGATTGATGATTGATGATTGATGATTGATGATTGATGATTGATGATTGGTGATTGGTATTTGATTATTGATGATTGATTATTGATTTTGATTATGATCGGTGAATTATAATTGATGATTTATGATACATAATTGATGATTGATGATTGATGAGTGATGATTGATGATTGATGATTGATGATTGATGATTGATGATTGATGATTGATGATTGATGATTGATGATTGATGATTGATGATTGATGATTGATGATTGATGATTGATGCCTGATGATTGATGATTGATGATTGATGATTGATGATTGATGATTGATGATTGATGATTGATGATTGATGATTGATGATTGATGACTGACGATTGATGATTGATGATTGATGATTGATGATGTTTGATTGATGATTGATGATTGATGATTGATGATTGATGATTGATGATTGATGATTGATGATTGATGATTGATGATTGATGATTGATGATTGATGATTGATGTTTATGTTTGATGAATGATGAATGATGATTGATGATTTATGATTGATGATTGATGTTTGATGATTGATGATTGACAATTGATGATTGATGATTGATGAAAGATGATTGATGATTGATGTTTGATGTTTGATGATTGATGATTGATGATTGATGATTGCTGATTGATGATTGATGATTGATGATTGATGATTGATGATTGATGATTGATGATTGATGATTGATGATTGATGATTGATGATTGATGATTGATGATTGGTAATTGATGATTGTTGATTGATGATTGATGATTGATGATTGATGGTTGATGATTGATGATTGGGGATTGATGATTGATGATCGATGATTTATGATTGATGATTGATGATTGATGAGTGATGATTGATGATTGATGATTGATGATTGATGATTGATGATTGATGATTGATGATTGATGATTGATGATTGATGATTGATGGTTGATGATTGATGATTGATGATTGATGATTGATGATTGATGATTGATGATTGATGATTGATGATTGATGATTGATGATTGATGATTAATGATTGATGATTGATGGTTGATGATTGATGATTGATGATTGATGATTGATGATTGATGATTTATGATTCATGTTTGATGAGTGATGATTGATGATTGATGATAAATGATTGATGATTGATGATAAATGATTGATGATTGATGACTGATAATTGATGATTGAAGATTCATGATTAATGATTGATAAGTGAAGTTTGACGATTGATGATTCCTTGTTGGTAATTGATTATTGATGATTGGTGATTGATGATTGATGATTGATGATTGATGGTTGATGATTGATGATTGATGTTTGATGATTGATGATTGATGACTGATGATTAGTGATTGATGATAGATGATTGGTGGTTGATAACAGGTGATTGATGATATTTGATTGATGATTGATGATTGATGATTGATGTTTGATGATTGATGATTGGGGATTGATGATTGATGATCGATGATTTATGATTGATGATTGATGATTGATGAGTGATGATTGATGATTGATGATTGATGATTGATGATTGATGATTGATGATTGATGATTGATGATTGATGATTGATGATTGATGATTGATGATTGATGATTGATGATTGATGATTGATGATTGATGATTGATGATTAATGATTGATGATTGATGATTGATGGTTGATGATTGATGATTGATGATTGATGATTGATGATTTATGATTCATGTTTGATGACTGATGATTGATGATTGATGATAAATGATTGATGATTGATGATAAATGATTGATGATTGATGACTGATAATTGATGATTGAAGATTCATGATTAATGATTGATAAGTGAAGTTTGATGATTGATGATTCCTTGTTCGTAATTGATTATTGATGATTGATGATTGATGATTGATGATTGATGATTGATGGTTGATGATTGATGATTGATGTTTGATGATTGATGATTGATGACTGATGATTAGTGATTGATGATGGATGATTGGTGGTTGATAACAGGTGATTGATGATTTATGATTGATGATTGATGATTGCTGATTGATGATTGATGATTGATGATTCACGATTGATGATTCATTCAGATGATTGATGACTTTTCATTGATGATTGATGATTGATGAGGAATGATTGATGATTGAAGATAGATGATTGATGATGGAAGATTGATGATTGATGATTGCTGATTGTTGATTGATGATTGGTGATTGAAGATTGATGATTGATTATTGATGATTGATGTTTGATGATTGATGATTGAGGATTGATGATTGATGATAGATGATTGATGATTGATGATTGATGATTGATGATTGATGATTGATGATTGATGATTGATGATTGATGATTGATGATTGATGATTGGTGATTGGTGATTGGTTATTGATGATTGATTATTGATTTTGATTATGATCGGTGAATTATAATTCATGATTTATGATTGATAATTGATGATTGATGATTGATTAGTGATGATTGATGATTGATGATTGATGATTGATAATTGATGATTGATGATTGATGATTGATGATTGATGATTGATGATTGATGCCTGATGATTGATGATTGATGATTGATGATTGATGATTGATGATTGATGATTGATGACTGACGATTGATGATTGATGATTTATGATTGATGATATTTGATTGATGATTGATGATTGATGATTGATGATTGATGATTGATGTTTATGTTTGATGATTGATTAATGATGATTGATGATATATGATTGATGATAGATGTTTGATGATTGATGATTGACAATTGATGATTGATGATTGATGAAAGATGATTGATGATTGATGTTTGATGTTTGATGATTGATGATTGATGATTGATGATTGATGATTGATGATTGATGATTGATGATTGATGATTGATGATTGATGATTGATGATTGATGATTGATGATTGATGATTGATGATTGATGATTGATGATTGATGATTGATGATTGATGATTGATAATTGATGATTGTTGATTGATGATTGATGATTGATGATTGATGATTGATGATTGATGATTGATGATTGATGGTTGATGATTGATGATTGGTGAATGATGATTGATGATTTATGATTGATAATTGATGATTGATGATCGATGAGCGATACTTCATGATTGATGATTGAAAATTGATGATTGGCGAGTGACGATTGATGATTGATGATTGATGATTGGTGAATGATGATTGATGATTTATGATTGATGAGTGATGATTCATGATTGATGATTGAGGATTGAGGATTGATGATTGATGATTGATGATTGATAATATTTGATTGATGATTGACGATTGATGATTGACGATTGATGAATGATGATTGATGATTCATGATTGATGATTCATGATTGATGATTGATGATTGCTGTTTGATGTTTGATGATTGATTATTGCTAATTGATGATTGATGATAGATGATTGATGATTGATGTTTGATGTTTGATGATTGATGATTGATGATTGCTGATTGATGATTGATGATTGATGATTGATGATTGATGATTGATGATTGATGATTGATGATTGATGATTGAAGATTGATGATTGATGACTGATGATTGATGGTTGATGATTGATGATTGATGATTGATGATTGCTGATTGATGTTTGATGATTGATGATTGACGATTGATGATTGATGATTGATGTTTGATGATTGATGATTGACAATTGATGATTGATGATTGATGAAAGATGATTGATGATTGATGTTTGATGTTTGATGAATGATGATTGATGATTCATGATTGATGATTGATGATTGATGATTGATGATTGCTGTATGATGTTTGATGATTGATGATTGATAATTGATGATTGTTGATCGATGATTGTTGATTGATGATTGATGATTGTTGATTGATGATTGATGATTGATGATTGATGATTGATGATTGATGATTGATGATTGATGATTGATGATTCATGATTGATGATTCATGATTGATGATTGATGATTGATGATTGATGATTGCTGTTTGATGTTTGCTGATTGATGATTGACAATTGACGATTGATGATTGATGAAAGAAGATTGATGATTGATGTTTGATGTTTGATGATTGATTATTGATGAAATTGGATTAATGATTGATGATTGATGATTGATGAATGATGATTGATGATTGATGATTGATGATTGATGATTGCTGTTTGATGTTTGATGATTGATTATTGATAATTGATGATTGATGATTGATGATAGATGATTGATGATTGATGTTTGATGTTTGATGATTGATGATTGATGATTGATGATTTATGATTGATGATTGATGATTGATGATTGATGATTGATGATTGATGATTGACTATTGATGATTGATGATTGATGATTGATGATTGATGCTTGATGATTGATGACTGACGATTGATGATTGATGATTGATGAATGATGATTGATGATTGATGATTGATGATTGATGATTGATGATTGATGATTGATGATTGATGATTGATGATTGATGATTGATGATTGATGATTGATGATTGATGATTGATGATTGATGATTGATGATTGATGATTGATGATTGATGATTGATTATTGACAATTGATGATTGATGATTGATGAAAGATGATTGATGATTGATGTTTGATGTTTGATGATTGATGATTGATGATTGATGATTGATGATTGATGATTGATGATTGATGATTGATGATTGATGATTGATGATTGATGATTGATGATTGATAATTGATGATTGATGATTGACGATTGATGAATGTTGATTGATGATTGATGATGGATGATGGATGTTGGTTGATTGATACTTGATTATTGATTATTGATGATTGATGATTGTTGATCGATGATTGATGATTGATGATTGATGATTGATGATTGATGATTGATGATTGATGATTGATGATTGATGAGTGATGATTGATGACTGACGATTGATGATTGGGGATTGATGATTGATGATTGATGATTGATGGTCGTTGATTGATGATCGATGATTGATGACTGATGATTGATGATTGATCATTGATGATTAATGATTGATGATTGATGACTGACGATTGATGATTGATGATTGATGATTGATGATTGATGATAGTTGATTGATGATTGATGATTGATGATTGATGATTGATGAATTATGATTGATGATTCATGATTGATGATTGATGATTGATGTTTGATGATTCCTGTATGATGTTTGATGATTGATGATTGATAATTGATGATTGATGATTGATGATAGATGATTGATGATTGATGTTTGATGTTTGATGATTGATGATTGATGATTGATGATTGATGATTGATGATTGATGATTGATGATTGATGATTGATGATTGATGATTGATGATTGATGATTGATGATTGATGATTGATGATTGATGATTGATGATTGATGATTGATGATTGATGATTGATGATTGATGATTGATGATTGATGATTGATGATTGATGATTGATGATTGATGATTGATGATTGATGATTGATGATAGATGATTGATGATTGATGATTGATGATTGAAGATCGATGATTGACGATTGACGATTGATGATTGATTATTGATGTATGAAGATCGGTGAATGATAATTGATGATTTATGATTGATAATTGATGATTTATGATTGATGAGTGATGATTGATGATTGATGACTGATGATTGATGGTTGATGATTGATGATTGATGATTGATGCATGATGATTGATGATTGATGATTGATGATTGATGATTGATGACTGACGATTGATGATTGATGATTGATGATTGATGATTGATGATATTTGATTGATGATTGATGATTGATGATTGATGATTGATGTATGATGTTTGATGATTAATGATTGATGAATGATGATTGATTATTGATGATTGATGATTGTTGATCGATGATTGATGATTGATGATTGATGATTGATGATTGATGAGTGATGATTGATGACTGACGATTGATGATTGGGGATTGATGATTGATGATTGATGGTCGTTGATTGATGATTGATGATTGATGACTGATGATTGATGATTGATCATTGATGATTACTGATTGATGATTGATGACTGACGATTGATGATTGATGATTGATGATTGATGATAGTTGATTGATGATTGATGATTGATGATTGATGATTGATGAATTATGATTGATGATTCATGATTGATGATTGATGATTGATGATTGATGATTCCTGTATGATGTTTGATGATTGATGATTGATAATTGATGATTGATGATTGATGATAGATGATTGATGATTGATGTTTGATGTTTGATGATTGATGATTGATGATTGATGATTGATGATTGATGATTGATGATTGATGATTGATGATTGATGATTGATGATTGATGATTGATGATTGATGATTGATGATTGATGATTGATGATTGATGATTGATGATTGATGATTGAGGATTGATGATTGATGATTGATGATTGATGATTGATGATTGATGATTGATGATTGATGATTGATGATTGATGATTGATGATAGATGATTGATGATTGATGATTGAAGATCGATGATTGACGATTGACGATTTATGATTGATTATTGATGGTTGAAGATCGGTGAATGATAATTGATGATTTATGATTGATAATTGATGATTGATGATTGATGAGTGATGATTGATGATTGATGATTGATGATTGATGATTGATGGTTGATGATTGATGATTGATGATTGATGCATGATGATTGATGATTGATGATTGATGATTGATAATTGATGACTGACGATTTATGATTGATGATTGATGATTGATGATTGATGATATTTGATTGATGATTGATGATTGATGATTGATGATTGATGATTGATGTATGATGTTTGATGATTGATGATTGATGAATGATGATTGATGATTGATGATTGATGATTGATGATTGATCATTGATGATTGATGATTGATGATTGTTGATTGATGATTGATGATTGATGATTGATGATTGATGATTGATGATTGATGATTGATGATTGATGATTGAAGATCGATAATTGACAATTGACGATTGATGATTGACGATTGATGATTGATTATTGATGTTTAATGATTGATGATTGATGATTGATGAATGATGATTGATGATTTATGATTGATAATTGATGATTGATAATCGATGAGTGATGCTTCATGATTGATGATTGATGATTGAAGATTGATGATTGGCGATTGACGATTGATGATTGATGATTGATGATTGGTGAATGATGATTGATGATTTATGATTGATAAGTGATGATTCATGATTGATGATTGAGGATTGATGATTGATGATAAATGATTGATGATTGATGATATTTGATTGATGATTGATGAATGATGATTGATGATTCATGATTGATGATTGATGATTGAAGATTGATGATTGATGATTGATGATTGCTGTTTGATGTTTGATGATTTATTATTGATAATAGATGATTGATGATTGATGATAGATGATTGATGATTGATGTTTGATGTTTGATGATTGATGATTGATGATTGATGATTGATGATTGATGATTGATGATTAATGATTGATGATTGATAATTGATGATTGATGATTGAAGATTGATGATTGACGATTGATGATTGATGATTGATGATTGATAATTGATGATTGATGTTTGATGATTGATGATTGACGATTGATGATTGATGATTGATGATTGATGATTGATGATTGATGATTGATGTTTGATGATTGATGATTGACAATTGATGATTGATTATTGATGATTGATGTTTGATGTTTGATGATTGATGATTGATGATTGATGATTGATGATTGATGATTGATGATTGATGATTGATGATTGATGATTGATGATTGATGATTGATGATTGATGGTTGATGATAGTTGATTGATGATTGATGATTGATGCTTGATGATTGATGAATTATGATTGATGATTCATGATGATGATTGATGATTGATGATTGATGATTCCTGTATGATGTTTGATGATTGATGATTGATAATTGATGATTGATGATTGATGATAGATGATTGATGATTGATGTTTGATGTTTGATGATTGATGATTGATGATTGATGATTGATGATTGATAGATTGATGATTGATGATTGATGATTGATGATTGATGATTGATGATTGATGATTGATGATTGATGATTGATGATTGATGATTGATGATTGATGATTGATGATTGATGATTGAGGATTGATGATTGATGATTGATGATTGATGATTGATGATTGATGATTGATGATTGATGATTGATGATTGATGATTGATGATAGATGATTGATGATTGATGATTGATGATTGAAGATCGATGATTGACGATTGACGATTGATGATTATTATTGATGGTTGAAGATCGGTGAATGATAATTGATGATTTATGATTGATAATTGATGATTGATGATTGATGAGTGATGATTGATGATTGATGATTGATGATTGATGATTGATGGTTGATGATTGATGATTGATGATTGATGCATGATGATTGATGATTGATGATTGATGATTGATAATTGATGACTGACGATTGATGATTGATGATTGATGATTGATGATTGATGATATTTGATTGATGATTGATGATGGATGATTGATGATTGATGATTGATGTATGATGTTTGATGATTGATGATTGATGAATGATGATTGATGATTGATGATTGATGATTGATGATTGATTATTGATGATTGATTGATTGATGATTGTTGATTGATGATTGATGATTGATGATTGATGATTGATGATTGATGATTGATGATTGCAAGATCGATAATTGACAATTGACGATTGATGATTGACGATTGATGATTGATTATTGATGTTTAATGATTGATGATTGATGATTGATGAATGATGATTGTATGATTTATGATTGATAATTGATGATTGATAATCGATGAGTGATGCTTCATGATTGATGATTGATGATTGAAGATTGATGATTGGCGATTGACGATTGATGATTGATGATTGATGATTGGTGAATGATGATTGATGATTTATGATTGATAAGTGATGATTCATGATTGATGATTGAGGATTGATGATTGATGATAAATGATTGATGATTGATGATATTTGATTGATGATTGATGAATGATGATTGATGATCATGATTGATGATTGATGATTGAAGATTGATGATTGATGATTGATGATTGCTGTTTGATGTTTGATGATTTATTATTGATAATAGATGATTGATGATTGATGATAGATGATTGATGATTGATGTTTGATGTTTGATGATTGATTGATTGATGATTGATGATTGATGATTGATGATTGATGATTGATGATTGATGATTGATAATTGATGATTGATGATTGAAGATTGATGATTGACGATTGATGATTGATGATTGATGATTGATAATTGATGATTGATGTTTGATGATTGATGATTGACGATTGATGATTGATGATTGATGATTGATGATGATGATTGATGATTGATGATTGATGATTGATGTTTGATGATTGATGATTGACAATTGATGATTGATTATTGATGATTGATGTTTGATGTTTGATGATTGAGATGATGATTGATGATTGATGATGATGATTGATGATTGATGATTGATGATTGATGATTGATGATTGATGATTGATGATTGATGATTGATGATTGATGATTGATGATTGATGATTGATGATTCATGATTGATGATTGATGATTGCTGTTTGATTTTTGATGATTGATGATTGACAATTGATGATTGATGATTGATGAAAGGTGATTGATGATTGATGTTTGATGTTTGATGATTGATGATTGATGAAATTTGATTGATGATTGATTATTGATGATTGATGAATGATGATTGATGATTCATGATTGATGATTGATTATTGATAATTGATGATTGATGATTGATGATGGATGATTGATGATTGATGTTTGATGTTTGATGATGGATGATTGATGATTGATGATTGATGATTGATGATTGATGATTGATGATTGATGATTGATGATTGATGATTGATGATTGATGATTGATGATTGATGATTGATGATTGATGATTGAAGATTGATGATTGACGATTGATGATTGATGATTGATGATTGATGATTGATGATTGATGATTGATGATTGATGATTGATGATTGATGTTTGATGATTGATGATTGACGATTGATGATTGATGATTGATGAATGATGATTGATGATTAATGATTGATGATTGATGATTGATGATTGATGATTGATGATTGATGATTGATGATTGATGATTGATGATTGATGATTGACAATTGTTGATTGATGATTGATGAAGATGATTGATGATTGATGATTGATGTTTGATGTTTGATGATTGATGATTGATGATTGATGATTGATGATTGATGATTGATGATTGATGATTT